>VDFB02009819.1:0-22207 GCA_007258455.2 Sequoia sempervirens
GAAGTTGAAACCCTATCAACTCAGTAAAAGGAAAGTGTAGCCTTGATGGTTATCGACTGGAGTTTATTAATAGACATAAGAATTGGGATTTTCTAGGTACCTTAACCAAACCACCTTTATATTACAGAATAAATAATCCTCTAGGATTAAATTATTTTATTTTCCAAAGGCTTGAACTTCTTACTATAAAAAAAGGAGAGATGGTATATATCCTTACTTTAATGTTTTACATGGAAAGAGGTCAATTAAAAACATAGTTGTATGAACCTCTATATTTATTATGAACTAGGACCCTGATTACCTAATCTAAGTATTGGATTATGGTTGCATAATAATTTAAGAAATGATGACTTGTTAGTGGCACTAGAACCATAGTGTACTAAACATACTTTTAATGTTGCAAATTGATACTCTCAGTGACCCACCTTGGATTTGACCATAAATGTTAAATAATATGACTACATGAAGACTTTCAACCCCTTAATATGAGAACCTTGATATAACATATGAGTGAAAGAAGGATATTATAGATGCAATGAACCACAAAATAAATTGTATACCAATTGGAAGGAAACTATCGTTTAATTTGACAATATGGTTGAGATCGAGTTATGAGATAAATCCTATGTAGAATCTCTTCATACCTTATTAATGACCATTAAAGATTGGTTTAGACTGAATGACAAGAATAAATAAACTATCTAGTCTAATAAATAGATTATCATAAGAATGTGGTGTTTGTGCCATAAAGTAAAGGAATTTAGAAGACCAAGAATATTATTAATAATATTATTAATGGGATTATGTTTTCATATAATTGTCTATATATAGTGTTGCCAACCTTCTTAAGTAGGATTCGAGCAATGATTATAACTTAAAATAAGTTTATAAATACTATTGGTTGTCCTTCAAGAGAAATCTATTGACACCTTGAGGATAAGAACCTCAATCATGAGCCTCTTATATGAGTTTCAAATGGAATGCTTTCCTATGGGTTTGTGTGAGCCAAGGTAATTTTGTGTTGAGTATTATTCCTAGCCCCTATGTCAATATAATGAAACCTTGGGTTGTTCAAGTTGGATTAGGCATAATAATGGTGGTGAGGTTCAATCTCAACATACTTGGGTGGATGTGTCATGGTATAGGTTCAAAAAATGGGGAACTGGTGCATAGGTATCCTTGAGAGACTTTGTAAGGAGAACTACATGTGACTTTGATCTATTTGGAAGTAGATATATAGGTGGTCCTTGGGTGAAGGATGTCCCTATGACCTCAAGTCCATAAAGGTAGGGTCTAAGTGGGGATAACTTCAAGGGTTGGGGTCTCCCCTAATTGGTTTGACCATTCCTCCTTTGTAAACTTCAGTCTGAAGCTAAAATGGGTATCGAATAGGTAGGAAATGAGTTAAGGAAATCTAATAACTTGTATTTAATGCATGATGAGTTCTAACTAGTAAATGAATTAAGTAAGTGATTTAACTACTTAAAATTGGTAATTGAATATATGTATAAGTTTGGTAAAGTCCATCTCGTGTTGGTTCCATGTGACTTTATGTGTTGTGAAAATTGACTCCATATCTAGAGGTCTTTATTATAGGCATGTGTATTTGTTGATTGTGATTTGTGATTCATGTTATGTATGACCCACCCAACAGTGAACCTCTGAGATATTTGAGCAGTGGCAGGTAGTCATTGGACTATGTCAATGACCAATGTCTGAGCTACTGCTAGGGACTAGTCGGCATTCACCTCGTTCATGGAGGTGAAGGTTGCTATGGACTACCTTGGTTATGATTAAGATACCTTAACAATTGCATGGGTAAGGACCCATTTGTGTGGGTAACGATAATCTAAAGCTAATCATTGTATTGAGGGGATTCACTGGCTATCATTGAGGGCACATAAGTGAATGAGGCTAGTGTTACCGAGGATTGTGAAGAAGATAGTTGGCAATATCACTAAGGTCACAAGGTGGTATATGTTAGGAGCCACTTCTTCCTGGGTGGACAGATTTGTTGGAAATGGCCTATAGGTGACTGAAGTCAGAATCAACTAGAATTGGTAGGTTCGCTACTTGGTGAAACCCTTGGGATGGTAGATGGACCCGTGGTGTAGTATGGGATGCATCGAATCCCCTTCCTAGTTGTTAGAATATGTACTTAGCCTTGTGGGGTTGAGGATGGACCCATGGTGTAGTATGGGATGCATCGAATCCTCTTCCCATTTGTCAAATGGTGCAGAAGACCAGAGGAAAGGATAGGACCCATGGAGTAGTGTGCAATGCACCGATATTCTTTCTATTTGGGATGCATTATGGACATGTGTTAGCCATTGTGACGTGTTAATCAACCTTTGTGGATGTGATGCATGTTGGAGCTCATCACCATGTGTTTGTTATGTATGTTAGAGCTCGTTATTGTGTATTCATTATGTATGGTGGAGCTTGTCAATGTGTTAATGTGATGTATGATAGAGCTTGTCACTATTTATTTGTGATATATGTTGGAGCCAATCACTAAATTAAATGTGATATGTGTATGAGACAATCATTGTTGTACTAGTGATGTACATATGAGCTAATCACCATTATACGTATGATCTGTGTATGATCCAGACACTGTTATACTTATGATCTGTGTATGATCTAGTCACTACTATACTTGTGATCTGTGTATGATTCAATCATTGTTACACTTATGATCTTTGTATGATCTAGTCACTATTGTACTTGTGATGTGTATGAGCTACTTAGCTTGTGTATATGGAGGTATGTTAATAATAGTCATTATGTATGATCTTTGTGATTATGGTATGATATTTCCCTTGTGAATATTGTGAAAGTTCTACACTAATGATTGCTAATGTTTGATATGGACCCAACACTTGATGGCAAAGTTATTATCATTATATTATAATTGGCTAAGTTGATAGCTTACATGTAATTAATTAATTGTCATGGGTTAAAAGCGAGATCAGAGATCTCATTCAAGAGGAGATAATTAACTTATAGGCGAACTATGAATCTTCTAATTCCCACAAGGGGATACGTGGGCAAGGTCATCACGAACCCTCAAAGCTTAGGTTGTAGGTCTAGGAATGACACTAGTTGTATGAGCTTAACACCTCTTATTATAAGCATAAAGGTGGTGATGTTGACTTGTCATCTTGGTGAATGAAGAGCCTTTGACATTAATACTTTACATTTAGGTTCAAATATGCATGGTCAATTAAGTTGGTAGTGGTGATGGATTGTTGAAAAAAAAATTGTAGTGCTCGAGGGGCGGATTTTACAAACCCTAGGCCCTAAAGCCTAGGGGATGAACCCTCAACCCTATACACTCAATCCTAAATGTTATTCCCTCAACCCTATACACTATATATCATATACTATCCTCAACTCTAAACCCTACACTCAATCATAGGTAGTAAAACCTATACACTCTACCCTAAGCCTTATACCTTCAACCATCAAGGTTCCTATACCCTCAAACCTAAACCTTATAACTCCTAGATTGCAAAAATGAAAGCTAATTGAGGGTGATCCCACAATAGTGGTTTAGAATTTTTGGCCAAACTGGACACTGAAATTATTATTTTTAACTAAATATTCATATTTGGGCACCTATAGCGGCTAAACCATGAAGAATTTGAAGATGATGCAAACTACAGTTTCATCACATTTTCTCTGTAGATTCTAAAAATATTTTTTTCAAAATTTTTGGAATCAAATTGCACTTCTTTTTCCATCTCCCACAAAAATTGATTTTTTTCAAAAAACATTTTTAAAAAGTGACGCACACCGTATAACGCATAACTTTTTTTCCATGAAGGATAAAATTCTAATTCTTTTGAATTTAGATTTGTAACTCTTGATATCTAGTGCTTCCACTTGGTTGCAGTTTTTTATGAATTTTTTTCTCTTTAATCAGTTTTGAAGTCAAACCAATTACAATTCAGACATAGCGCGACTGTATAACGCATAACTTTTTTTGTATATATCGAAATTCTTTTTTTTTTTTTGTTGGACCAAGGACTTCAATATCTGGTGCACTCATATTTTTCAAATTTTTTTTTGATAACTTGCTATTTTTCCACATGTGCAGAACAGAGACCTTCACTAATGATGAAAAACCTATGTTTAATAAAACTAAAAAAACAAATACATAATAAAACCAAAACATATTAAAATTATATTCATTGGATAGATCATTCTGAGGACTACCTGATTCCAGTTGGGTTTGTGAAGATCCATCCATTTTCATCCTCAACCTAAGCTCCGAAGTGGAAAAATTCAGGGTTTTTTTTGTGTCTCAGGGGGGGATGAGGAATAAGGGGGGTTTGAATGAACCCCTAGGGGTTCAAGCGAACCCCTAGAGGTTCGCTCGAATCAGGGTTCATTTGAACCCCCCTTTTATAAGGGGTTTTGTTGGCTTTTTTGGCGGGAAAGCACTAAAAGGGTTCGCCCAAACCTAGGTTCTAGCGAACCCCTAATGGGTTCGGTCGAACCAATAGGTTCGTACGAACCCCTAAAATCAAGTTTTTTTCCATGCATTCATTTTTTGTGAGTTTTCCTTCCTCACTTCAATTGTAAACCACTATTGTGGCTTCACCCTTGAACACACTTATAATGCTTATAATAATTGATTACTATCTTGTTTGATTTATGATTTAATGTTTGCAATATATTATCAAAGTGAGAAAGTAACAATAGCGGTACCTAAACGTGAAATTGAGATTGTGTTGATCTGCATTTGCATACATAAATACATAATTTACCAATTTTAAATTTTAAATATAAATATATATAGTAATGTTGACTATACTAATTTCCTCTAAAATAAGATACTCGGTGATTTTAGTCGTATCCCCTCTTCAATAATTTCATTTTCTTTACATGATTTATGAACCAACAATTTATTTATTTTCTTTATTTTTTGACCTATAATTTTACAAAACACGCAATTTTTATTTTACAAACAATGCATGTCCTTTTTATTTTACAAAACATGTACGTGTTTTTGTCAAATGTACATGTTTTGGCTTGAGAAAAACACATACACATTTTGTCTTTCACAACACATGTACGTGTTTTGTCTTGCACAACACATGTACGTGTTTTGTCTTGCACAACACATGTACGTGTTTTCTCTTGCACAAGACACATGTACATGTTTTTTTCTTGCGCTAGACACATGTATGTGTTTTATCTTGCACAATACATGTACATGTTTTGTCTTGCACAAAACACACACACGTTTTGTCTTGTACTTAGGCTTGGATGAAAAGCCTTAGGCTTAGATGGTTCATTTGCCTCATTTTCACATGATTTTCTCATCCATTCTAATTTTTCAACTTGCTCGTCATCAGGTTTACACATTATAAATCAAATCTTAGTAAAATTACCACCATAATTTCACACGTCTTCTAAGCTTTGTAACCATATATTTTTATTTATTTGAACTATATTAACATGTTTGTTTTTAATTTCTTTCACTAATGTTTCCATAGTTATCAGAGACATATGTATTGAATTTTTTAATAACTTTTTGTTGCAAGGTGTGCACCCTTGGTCTCCTTGTGATGTGTAGTGCAATGCTTGCGTTCATGACATGGCTTAACCACCTCCTATGGATTCATTAACTTTGGTGGTTGTATCAGGCATTAGTAAGTCGATCTTTTGGTGTAATGGCAACCGTCTTGTAACAATTGGTATCAAAGCTTGGGTCATAGGTTCAGACCCTTTTCTTGCGCTAGGGGGATAGTTACAAGGTGTGTGCCCTTGGTCTCCTTGTGTTGTGCAACACAACACTCAAGTTCGTGACATGGATTAATCGCCTCACATAGATTCATTAACTCTGGTGGTTGTATCAGGCATTAACAGGTCGATCTTTTGGTGCAACAACAATTGTGTTTGCAACACTTTTGATCTACTTGGGAAAATTTGAAAATATATATAATATTATTCTACACTTCATTCTTTAGACATTGGAAAAATAATTGCATTTTCGATTATTTTGGTGCAATTTAGGTGATGCACACACTCGATGATGCAATTTTCAAGATGCGTCCTCTTGAAAAATCATAAAAAAAAGTACTCAATACAAAATTACAAAAAAATATACAACTTCTAGTACTCACTCTTAACTATATTTCTACCAATGGGTTTTGAAAATGCTAAATGCAACTAAAAAAAGTGGGGCAAATGCCAAACACTATGTTATGTTTTTTTGAAAAAATAGGAAAACTTTTGTGTGCATGAAGCATTTGATCCTCTTAATCTTATTCATTTTTTTAAAAATTTAGTAGTTTAGAAACTAGATTCAGAGTACTATAGTTTGCATTCTTTTGGTATCTTCAAATTTTGAGTGCATGAATCTCAAATTACTCCTCCAAGTTCAAGTTTAGTAGATTTTAGAATACAAGTGGCCACTTTTGACCCCCTTTTGTACACTATCTTGGTGCACTTACCTATTCCTTGTTATTTGCATTGAGTAGGGCACCCAACACTTGATTGATGTAAAATTTTCATCGAGCTAGGGCTTATTTTATTAAATATGATGTATTATTTTCATAAGACACCATGAAATGATATGACTATTGACACAATATCAACTCCAAGCACTAAACATTGATATTCCTATGAAAAATATTTTGTAATAGAAAACTACTAAAACCAGATAGACTAAAAACATACTTTTAAAGATAGGAAAGAGTTAATATATAGAGCAAATAGCTTTGAAGGTTGAGTTAATATACATAAAACCTAACGCTTGATTAGTGCCTTTCCTCCCTTATTAGAACGTGTAAATAAGAGGTGCTATTAGGTGTAAATCTTATAGAAGCCACAAGCTCATTATTTTTACTTAGATTTTCCATGCTTCAAATAAATTCATTACAAAAAATAAATCCATCATATGGAAATATCAAGGCAATACTGTGTTTTTTTAATTGGTGGATTCCTCCAAAAAATAGTAGCATGCATTCAATTTTCTCTAGGTAAAGATTAGAATATTGAATCCGAAGTTATATGCATAAACTAAAAGCCCACTTGAAAGTTATTATGGTGTTTAACAATCTCACACTACAATTTAGATATACTTTTGTTTGATTATTAGATTAATGTTTTATCACAAAGCATATCACATAGAAAAAGGTTTCTACTAAAAATCCAACAAACTACTTAGGGAAATCATGTAATCTTAGTGAAGAACCCACATAAAAGGCTTATGTTTTAAGTTTGATTTCCAAAACTTCCCATTTAAGGATATGATTCACATCATATAATATTTCAGATGAAGTTTTGCTACAATACTCAAAAGATTTAGTTACTAAGAAAAAAATCATATCTATGGGTAGTGTTCCACAACAAAGGTGGACCATTTCCTCTGCATAAAATTTATGTAGTCTTACAAGAAAAGATGTGGCATATTCAATAAACATGGCCAAAAAAAAGTGGAAAATAGGCTCAAAATTATAATTATGTTGTATGAAGTAGTGATGTGAGTAACACATAAAGGAAAATACAACTTGAGTTATAATGACAATAATGTGCTTATCCAACCACAACTTTCGTGATGCTAGACCAAGTAAAGATACTCTTAAAAAACACTGAATCCTTAAATTCAAAGTCAAACATCTCTTAACAATTTTCATGCCAACAAGTTGCTGAAAAATCTTAATGTAGCAACATTAATGCTAATTGAACTAAAAACCAAATCTGTATTACACTCCATATACACATAGATAGTTCATCTACAAGTGAAAAAGTATTATATTGTGGCAAATAGTTCTAAAAACTCCACTCCAAAATAATGGCATACCTTGACATTTGAATCTAGATTATTTATAGACAATAATTTATGAAAGTTATTGTATAACCCTTTTTTTAATTTTCAATTGAATTTTTTTTGGGTTAATGTCACATGGGTTGTTTGTGATTTGCACAAGAAATGGTAATACCAGTACTCAAAAGCCCATCTTGGTTCTTTACGTAAAAAATGTTAAAGGCTTTGCTTTGATTTTGTATGATTTCAAATTATTTAATGTTTTTGGATCAGATTGTTAAATTGATTACTTAGTTATATATTAAATAACTTATTATATTTTTTAAAAGTTAATTCATTTATGTTATGGTAAATTTTAGTGAAAAATGGAAAGAATTTAAATAATTTACTTCAATTTATTAAAGTCAAATTAAAGTCATATTAAATAATCTATATAAATTTAAGATAATTTAAAATTATTAAATTTTAGTTAAACTTTGTTTATATAATATTAATATATAATCAAATAATATATATAAGAGATAAGATTATTAGGTTTGCGTTCTTCCATGCCTACCCCCAAAAAAAATGAATCTGTTCGAAACTTTTTTGGAACCCTAAAGATGATCATAAGCATAAACCAATAAATTTTAAAGAGTTGACTTAATTAGCTGAACTTTACATGCTTGACTCAAATCACACCTTTCCACCTTACAATTTTGGTATGAAATCTATCCATTATCTTGGACCAAAAGGATTCAAGAACCAAATTTGAGCATAAGGGAAGTCCCATATATGAATGAGGAAAAGAACTAATTTTACAACCAAGAATTTGAGCTATAGAGTTTTGATGAGCCTAAGGGGTATTCAAGAAAAAGATGGAGCTTTTAAGAAGATTAATTCTTTGACCTGAAGTCGCTTCATAATTAAGTAAAATAGATTTAACATGTCTAGCTTCAAAGACAAAAGCTTCTCCCATAGTAATGTTGTGCTTGTTTTGAACACACGCATCGCCGTAGGCGGGGACCCCCTTTTTATTTCGCTCCTGATAGGTTGCTTTTCTCCTGTCTTGTTTTGCATGCCCCATTTTCCAAGCCCAAATTGGTCAAGTGCCTTCAAACCATCAAATCCCCCTGACCAAGTTCACCTAATTGGGGTATTCAAATCCGTGGAGAAACAAAGTCCCCCGTCCCTTTTCTACCTTTTGTCTTGTTCCTGCTGACTTGGTCCCTGATCGCTCGATTCACTTTTTTCCATATTATTGACTTTGGGGACAACTTTTTGGTGGATTTGGATGTGTTCATGGTGCTTAAGTGAACTGCCAAAGTTTTGTCAACGTTCCGTTAAGTTTCGGTGGTTTCAGAACTTTCCCTCTAGAACTCCCTCCCTCTTTGGCTGTTTTGGAAACATTTGTGGACCCCCGCCGATCCGGTTTCCACATTTCTGACTTTGGGGCCAACTTTCTGGTGGATTTGGGATGTGTTTGAGGTGCCTAAGTGAACTGCCAAAGTTTCGTCAACGTTCTGTTAAGTTTCGGTGGTTTCGAAACTTTCCCTCTGGAACTCCCTTCCTCTTTAGCTGTTTTGGAAACATCTGTGGACCACTGCCGGTCCGGTTTCCACATTTTTGACTTTGGGGCCAACTTTTTGATGGATTTGGGATGTGTTTGAGGTGCCTAAGTGAACTACCAAAGTTTCATCAATGTTTCGTTAAGTTTCAGTGGTTTCGGAACTTCGTCCCCCTTTGAATATTTTGGAACATCCGTGAAGCCCCGACGACCCGACCTCCGGGACTCGGCCCCTCCATAGCCGTTTCCAAGACTCCGTCTCTTCGTGGTCGTTTTGGGCTTCCGCTTTTTTCAAATAGGTCCAATCTTGAGGACATTTTTCTGGGCACTCTTCCTTCCCCTTTTCCCGTGTGCTATAATTGAAAAATCTTGTTTTTGCTAAGTTTTGTGAGGTCTGGGAACTTCCCTTCCTGTTTGTTGTCCCTTGTTCGCTACCCACCCCCTTGGGCCTGCATTAATGTTTATGGTCCAAATGAGCTCCAAATATGAATATTATGATCTTTTGATGATGCATGGACAGATCTAACAAGGATTTTGCAAGATTTGACTAACGTTTTCCTTGATTTGTGTATGAGAGCACTTACAACACTTCATGTATGCAAGATTCAAGGAGCCTACTGCAGGTCCGTCAGGAGACCCATCAAGAAAGCTGAACAAAGAATGCACATAGCTCCTATCACCATTTGTTTCATGCCCACCTTTCCTCGTAGCATCCATCAACAAAGCTAGCATTAGAAGAAGGCTTGTGCCAAGGAGTCAGTGACAAAATGCAAGGGGATGGTCTTGAAGAAGGCATGAAGGAGTTGTCCTACTTTTCACCATATGATGATGAGTTGTCCACCTGAATCAAAGGCAAACAATCAATTGATGCCAATCGTCGATGGGCTCATTTGATCCAAGGAAGAACACTACAAACACATCAAGTAAGAGGGCAGTTTTCAAGTAGTTTCAGCTACAATAAAAGGGCAATCAACTAAATGACAAAATTGCTACAACACCTGAGCACTAGATGAAAAAACAGGGAAAAGACAAAGATGTATTTTAAAATTGTTGGATAATGGGGGGTAGGTGAAACCCTAATGTAATCAAATCTGGGCCACTCATTGTGAATTGATCCTAGCCATTCATTTGGGCTTTGGAAAACTATAAATAGGGGTTTGCCCCTCATTTGTAAGGGTTGGAGAACTGATGTAAAGACATTCTATAGTAATAGAAAGCAACATTGCATGATTTATGGGTGTTCCTTTTGAGTTTTCTCTTTATGTTTGCATGGTTCAACTTCCATAGTAGTTGTAGATTCTTGAATGGAGGTGATAATGGAAATTGTTGTTATGGTATTTGATGAACTTTCAACCCATACTTTTAGCACTTGTTGATGACAAATTGTTGTGTAAAGTTAGCCTGAGCTTCTTGATTTCAATGTTGCAACTTAGTTCAATCGCATGTGCATGATGTGCATATGCAATATGAAAATCTGCGGTCCTTAGAAGATTGCATTGGTTTTGTGTAACTGTAGGTTCCTCTTGGCCAAGCAAAACCCAGTTTAGGAAGCCTGTCTACTGTAGCAACCACCATTGTTACTATTCATTCATAGCTTAGGATTAGAACAACTTTCTTAACCCTTCTCCTTTTGCTATTTCTTTTAGTTCTTGGTTAGAGTAGGATCTCAAGCATCACCATGAAGCTAAATCAGATGAACTTGATGAGTTTCAACTTGCTGTTTTGAGTGGGAAGCCATTGTTCATTCACTTCCAACACTTTGAAATTGCATTTGCAAACCCAACTTCTCATGCTTTGTAACTGAGGTGCCTAAGTGAACTGTCAAAGTTTCATCAACGTTTTGTTAAGTTTCGGTGGTTTCAAAACTTTCCCTCTAGAACTCCCTTCCTCTTTGGCTATTTTGGAAACATCTATGGACCCCCGCAAGTCTGGTTTCCACGTTTTTGACTTTGGGGCCAACTTTCTGGTGGATTTGGGATGTGTTTGAGGTGCCTAAGTGAATTTCCAAATTTTCATCAACATTCCGTTAAGTTTCAGTGGTTTCGGAACTTCGTCCCCCTTTGGCTGTTTTGGAACATCCATGGAGCCTCGGCGACCCAGCCTCCGGGACACGGCCCCTCTGTGGCCGTTTCTGGGACTTCGTCCCTCCATGGCCATTTTGGAACATTTGTGGAGCCCTGGCGACCCGGCCTCCGGGACCTGGCCCCTCAGTGGCCGTTTCCAGGACTCTATCTCTCCGTGGCTGTTTTGAGCTTCTACTTTTTTCAAATGGGTTCAATCTTGGGGAAGTTTTTCTGGGCACTCTTCCTTCCCCTTTTCTCGTGTGCTATAATTAAAAAATCTTGGTTTTGCTAAGTTTTGTGAGGTCTGAGAACTTCCCTTCTAGTTTGTTGTCCCTTGTTCGCTACCCGCCCCCTTGGGCCCGCATTAATGTTTATGGTCCAAATGAGCTCCAAATATGAATATTATGATCTTTTGATGATGCATAGACAAATCTAACAAGGATTTTGCAAGATTTGACTAACGTTTTCCTTGATTTGTGTATGAGAGCACTTATGACACTTCATGTATGTAGGATTCAAGGAGCCTACTGCAGGTCCGTCAGGAGACCCATCGAGAAAGTTGAACAAGGAATGTGCATAGCTCTTATCACCATTCGTTTCATGCCCACCTTTCCTCATAGCACCCATCAATAGAGCTAGCATTAGAAGAAGGCTTGTGCCAAGGAGTCAGTGACAAAATGCAAGGGGATGGTCTTGAAGAAGGCATGAAGGAGTTGTCCTACTTTTCACCAGATGATGATGAGTTGTCCGCCCAAATCAGGGGCAACCAATCAATTGATGCCAATCGTCGACGGGCTCATTTGATCCAAGGAAGAACACTACAAACACATCAAGTAAGAGGGAAGCTTTCAAGTAGTTTCAACTACAGTAAAAGGGCAATCAACTAAATGACGAAATTGCTACAACACCTGAGCACTAGATGACAAAATAGGGAAAAGACAAAGATGTATTTTAAAATTTTTGGATAATGGGGGGTAGGTGAAACCCTAATGTAATCAAATCTTTGGCACTCATTGTGAATTGATCCTAGCCATTCATTTGGGCTTTGGAAAACCATAAATAGGGGCTTTCCCCTCATTTGTAAGGGTTGGAGAACTGATGTAAAGACATTTTGCAGCAATAGAAAGCAACATTGCATGATTTATGGGTGTTCCTTTTGAATTTGCTCTTTATGTATGCATGGTTCAACTTCCATAGTAGTTTTAGTTGCAGATTCTTGAATGGAGGTGATAATGGAAATTGTTGTTATGGTATTTGATGAACTTTCAGCCCATACTTTTAGCACTTGTTGATGACAAACTGTTATGTAAAGTTAGCCTAGGCTTCTTGATTTCAATGCTGCAACTTAGTTCAATCGCATGTGCATGATGTGCATATGCAATTTGAAAATCTGCAGTCCTTAGAAGATTGCACTGGTTTTGTGTAACTGTAGGTTCCTATTGGCCAAGCAAAACCCAGTTTAGGAAGCCTGTCTACTGTAGCAACCACCATTGTTACTGTTCATTCAAAGCTTAGGATCATAATAGCTTTCTTAACCCTTCTCCTTTTTCTATTTCTTTGTCCTTGGTTTGAGTAGGATCTCAAGCATCACCATGAAGCTAAATCAGATGAACTTGATGAGTTTTAGCTTGCTATTTTGAGTGGACAACCACTGTTCATTCACTTCCAACACTTTGAAACTGTATTTGCAAACCCAACTTCCCATGCTTTGTAACTCATCCGTAAGTCTGCCTTGTGATTCCAACAAATCACATAAATCAACTAAGATATTCCAAGCACTGTCAAGACCTGACATTAGAGACCTTGGGATAGTGTTTTGCAATCTGATTGTGGAAGATTGTCTTTCAAGAGAGGTAGTGCACCTATGCATTACCTATGTTGAGAAGTGCATAAAAAACACATCAACAAGTAATAGTGTCATTAACAAATTATTGATGAAAAAAACCTAGTTAATAGAAGAGGGAGAAATACCTTTCACAAACCCATCATTAACCGCCTTTTGAATAAATCTCCCCAAAGATTCTACCATAAACACAAAAATACAAGGAGATATGGTATCTCCTTGTCGAATCCCTCTCAAACTTTAGAAAAAACCAATAGAAGAGTCATTGATAGTCACAAAAAATTTAGGAAAAGCAATCAACTACCAAATTAGCTCAATAAATTTCTTGCCAAAACCAAAAGACTTGAGGACTTTAACAAGAAACTGCCAATTAACATGATCATAAGCCTTCATAATATCCAATTTCAAAAAAAAAAAATCAGCCTTCTTGTTAATATACTAAGAGTGAATATTCTCATGAACCATGATGATAGAGTCTAAAATTTGCCTTCCCGGGACAAAGAAACTCTATTGAATAGAAATTAGACTAGCAAGAACTTTTTGAATTCTTAAGGCCAAATCTTTAGAAAAGATTTTATAGATGGAATTGCACAAACTAATGGATCTAAAATCATCAAAAAGATTCACACCAGGAACCTTCAGGATCAAAACAATAAAGGTGGAGTCAAGTTCCTTAAGAAAGTGTCGACTATCAAAAAAGTCCTTGGTAGCAGCAGTAACATCCTTTCTCACATAGTACCAGAAGGACTAGAAGAAAAACATGGGAAAACCATCTAGACATGGGGCTTTATTTCCTTCAAAATAAAACACAACCTTCTTAACTTCCTCACCAGAGGGAATACTCTCTAGAAGCTCATTAGAATCTTCAGAAAGAATAGAAGGAATGATATTGAGAAAAAGATCTTCATTCCTGGGATCAATTATAGTATCTTCCAACAAAATATTGGAGAAGTAATCAGTGGTTGCTTGCATAATGTTCTGCTCCTAATCAATAATATCACCATTATACTAGATAGATTTAATGTGATTGGTAGCATGATGCTTAAGAGTAGACAAATGAAAGAACTTTGTGTTTCTATCCCTACTTTGCAACCAAATAGCCTTGGACCTTTGTTTCTAGAAGTCTTCCTCTTTAGAAATGATACTATAAAGATGGGAAAGTAAATCATTCTCCTTAGCTTGAGAGGTAGGGGTAAACCCATTAGCTTGAATATCCTTTTGGAAAGAATCAAGATCAGCTTTTAAGGAAGCTTTATCATTAAAGATATGGCCAAAGGAAGATTAATTCCATTTTTTAACATTAATTTATTGTTGTGTTATCAAAATATAACATAATTATTCTTTAACATTTAAGATAAACATCTTCACATATACATCCTTTAAAACAATATCAAACTAATATATATAAAAAAATCTTCATCATAATATAATTATCCATAAAACAAGTTTTGGAATTATAATCAAAATATAGCATAATCCAAAGGGCTCAAAAATAGGATGTGATAGATGTTGGTCAAGCCGATTTTGGTTAATCATTCGAAAATGATCCTTGGTATAAAGGTATTACCTTTCATTTGTTGAGTTTGAAGTGCCTTGTTGGAGTGAATGAATAGTAGTAAAGAATCTTCAAACTATAATCCCAAAAGTATGTGTTGATCCAAAATAGTTTGATTTGGAGAGACCCAAGAAAACTATTTCTCAAGTGTTTGAGCCAACATCAATCTAGTCGAATGATTGATGAATGTAATATGTGGGGGCTATTTCACAGTAAAAAAAAAAGGCACATAAAGCCCTTAGAGGCAGTGTTTAATGGCCTACTCTATTCAAGGATGTAGTTGAGAGGGTAAGGAGGTGTGATTCCTATCAAAGATTTGTTAGTAAACTTAAATTTGTATGTTCCCTTCCTCTCTTACTAGTGACTATAGATGCTCCTTTTCAACATTGAAGAGTTGAATTCATAGGTGAAATATAAGAGAAATCTACAAATGAATATAAATTGATTCTTGTAGTAACCAATTGATTCACCAAATCATTTTAGGCAATCCCAACTCACAATGCTACTACAAGCTAGTAATCAATTTTTTGAAATAATATCATAACTAGATTTGATGTGCCTACAAAAATCACAATGGACAATGAAATTTTCTTTAGATCACATGTTTCAAAATTGCGTAATGAGTATGAAATTAATATCATCTTCTCATCTATTGGTGTAGATTTTTATTTTCCTAGTGGGTTAATTTACTTTCCCTTAGTCCTAGATTTTTCCTACACTTAATTAAGCTTGAGTAGGATAATAAAATGAGTTAAGAACTAAGAGATAAGTGATGTGGTGTCTCCACCCTTAAAGGGTGGAACCACTTTCCACTTTTAGTGGCATCTTCCACTTTTAGTGGTCCATCTCCACTTTTTGTGGTTGATTCCTATCGGTTGGATTTTCCACCTACCTCCCCCCCTTAGTTCTATATAAACTCACTACCTGGCTTGTATTTGCATATACTCTTGCATATTTACATTGTATTGATTCAACTTGGAAGATTTTAATGAAATTCTATCACATCAACATTGCATAATTTCTCGAAGTCTGGGTTTGCATTCTTATGTTTTTCCAGTTTATGCAACTTTGATTTTCTCTTAAAAAGTTCCTTGGGTTATTCAATCTATTTCAAATTGCTATCATAGTATCAGAGTTTTTGTTTTGAGAAATCTAAGTTCATAGATTCTTAATTGAGAGATTTGGTTTCTTGTAAAGATCTTGTAAACTCTTGTATGCTCTAGTGGAACCCTTATAAAATGCTTTGTGTTCCCCCTAAAAATTTGGCAAGATCTAGCTAGTTTCATGTTCCTGGGCTTAGGTTTTCTCTTCTCATCATGCCTTAGGGTTTATGGAGTGCCAAAACCCTTTTTGAATGATCTTAAGTCTGCATCCTTTGCTAATTTTCTAATTTTCCATTGACCCCTTGTTGCAAGTTCCCGGTCAATTAAGTTGCAACTTGTGCCTTTTAAGTCATTCTATTGATTGGACTCTGAATCCTAGAAATCTCGTCGTTACCCATTGTCTTATTAAAACATTACCTTTATACTATGTGGGTAACATGTCATTAAAATATTTTTTGGGTTTAAGGTTTCATCCCTAGGTTTCATGTCCTCACTCATCATTCGCTTAGTCATGGCCCCTTTTTTATGAACTAAGAAATTGGCATGTGCAGATTTACTATTTTATGAGGACCGTTCGATCGCCGATAGCACATTTTGGCCACTTCCTATGCCCTCGTTTAATTTAGTTTTGCGTTAAAATATTTTCACATGCTAGCGGGTGAGTGCCACATATTTTCTGCACATGAGGGCCCAACGTCGTTGAAAAGTCAGAAGGCAATGAGATGGAGCACAGCAAGGTGGTGATGAAATTATGTGGTTGCATTTAGACCATTCCCTGCCTCCCCATCTGGATTCTTTTTTCTTTTAAAAATTATCACAAGGCAACGGGCGGATGACGCATGTCCCATCGTCAGAGGGACCCACTGGGCAGTGAAGGAAGAAAACACTCCATTTAGATGAGATCAACAGTTGGAGGCTGATGACATGGGTTAATCTCGATCACTCCCCACCATCCCATGGGGTACCCACCTCTGCCTCCCATCTCTCAACAAGGAAGTAAGAGAATGTCACGTGGCGTCACCTAAGCTACGATGGAAACATTAGGAAATGGAAGAAAATTAATGAAATATTTCACCACAGATTGAAGGTGTTAAATTTTCGGTTACTAAAGGGAATTTTAGAGGCACATGTTGCAATAACAAATGGATCTTTTAATTATGGCCGTTGGTTGTGCCAAAGGATTTATGCATAGGCATGTGAACTTGTTAACAAACACGTGTGTATTGAAGGTGGGAGATTTAATCTCAGCCCTTCCCCATCTTCTTGTTGATAAAAGTTGTGCGAGGGTTAAAATTCACAGGGGAGTAGGGAAGTTGATGCGTGGACTTTTGCTTCAGCAACAATGAGATGGTGGGGCCTGCGGATCATTGGGAAGTGGCTCCACATGGTTGGTTTTGGTTGGATAATGGCAACGACTGCTCACAGTCAGCTTTTTCAAACTAATTTGACTTAATCTAAACCGGTGGTCATTCCATCTTGCTGCAAGATCAACAGACAGTTTTCAAAGTTGGGATCAAGGGAAAGTGAGCCATTCTAGTTCACACGAGTGAGCCAGAATGGCGGATAGGACATCAAGCTAAAAAATTAAGAGTTGTAAGGATTTTTAAACTTGTTTTAAAGCACAATTGAGAATTGGTAAAAGTATTCTACACATCTAGGGAAGCTTGTGTTGCATTTTCAAGCCTGCTCGACACCAGAGTTAGGGTTTTAATCTCACGCCAAGCTAGTAAGTTGGTATACTATCTCACCTTTGAAATTATTAAGAACTTGCTCAATTATGCTCTCTCTCTATTGTTATGTTACTAGGGTTTTCTTGGTTCTACATTTCTTTTAAGGTTTGACATTCATTTCAAACAATTGGTTGGTCCTACATTGTTGTTGTTCGTGTCAAACCCTTGTTCGAGTCGTAGGTTTTACTTTGTGAAACTAGAAACCCTATTTTATAAAAACCCTTGAGTCATAGATCCTAAGAAAAAGTGTCTTCATCAAAAGAAGAAGCCTCTAGCTCCAAAAGACCTTTGAGTAAGGACATAATGAACCAGCTACCACCCTTGACCAATGAAAAACCTAAGGGTCAATTGCTCTTCCACGGTGCACAAGTAGTTGAAGGTCTAGTAGACAAGCATAGTGTTATTAGGGATGCCACATTTCCTTACACGGGATGGGAATTGTTCAGTGGATAGTTTGGAAATAGAAATTGTGGTATTCCAGTTGGTAACCACTGGAATCTTGACTTGGGAAAATTGACTATGCCAAATGTATACCTAGATGTTGATTTGTTAAAAATAATAGCTATCAATTATGACCCAATCACCAGGACTGTGAGGTCCTTTGACAAAATTGGCATGGTTAAAGTCACTAAGGAAGAGATTGCTCATGTTTTTAGTCTCACTTAATGGAGTAAGGACCTGGTTCAGATCAATGAAAAGGTTCTTAGGGAAGAATATGAGAAGATTAAGCATTCATTCAAGGTCCATATATTGCCAAAGTACCTAACAAAGATTGGGGGCTGTAGGGTTACATTGGGACCATTTAATAAAGAGCCCTATCCTGTTAACTATTTTGTCCCTTCTGAAAAAAATTATATTCTATATGTCAAATAATTGGTTATGACCTAGTCACTAGAATGCCCATGGAATGGATGTATATGGCGGTCCATATCCAACACCCCCATTATAGCACAATATATGATTATGGGGGGTTACTTAAAGAGAAAATTCATGAGGGTCTAGTAAAGTTGAAGAGGGGTGATGTGGGAGTAAGATTCGACTAGTATTCATTGTTCATGCACATGTTTTTGTTCAAAGTTTCACCTTACTTTGGAAAGAATATGACACTAGAGAGGGTAGAGGGTAATTTGGAATTGCCTATCTAGTGTTGGACCACTGTCCTAGATAAAGATGACAAAAAAATTGACTATGTGATATTTGAGAATCTGTTTTCCTCCGAGATGAGAAGAGCTCTAGCTATGAATGTGCCAAGGATTCCCAAGGCCCTGCATGATCTTTTAAGACCCAAGTATAGGAGACCTAAATTGGGGGTTGATCATAATTGGGGAGATGTTATCCCTATCCTACATTTACTATTTTGAGAGTGTATGGTGCTACTATCTCACCTGACTTATTTCCTAGATGTGTTCCAGAAAGAATTGGGTTTCTTGAAGTGATGTGGCAATTGGGAAGTGTGGAGAATAAGCATTTAAAAGAACAGGGAAAATGAACATTCTTACCTTCATATACATTCTTTTTTTATTTGTGATGATTAAGGGAGGTTGGGATAAGATAAATGATATACTCAAAAAATTTCACATGAAGAGAGCAAGAGTAAGGGAGCATCATGATCCTGAAGGTTTCATAGCTTGGTTGAAATTGAGGAACAAGAGTTCCAAATTTGAACACATTTTCTAGTACCCGAGGATGTAATAAAGAGTATCTTTGATCTTTTGGAGCAAGATGATAGAAAATAAAAATGGATTTCTTTTAACAAAATGCAAAGAAGGTAAGGGAAAAGGAACCTAAATTCACTACTCTTGCAAAAATCCCCAATATAATGTAGAGAATGGAGCATATATTCCAGAATTTTGAAATAGATTTTGGTCACCTTGAGGGTGAGAGGATAATTTAAGATAAATGGAAAACCCCCATGGAGGAGGAACAGGGTGGAGGATAAATCCTTGTTATGGAGGAAAGG
Source organism: Sequoia sempervirens (assembly GCA_007258455.2). Taxonomy (NCBI): domain Eukaryota; kingdom Viridiplantae; phylum Streptophyta; class Pinopsida; order Cupressales; family Cupressaceae; genus Sequoia; species Sequoia sempervirens. Next base: position 19,584 of record VDFB02009819.1, read on the forward strand.
CCTACAGATCAACCTCCTAAGGAACATAAAATAAAGTTTTTCATAAGGAGGAAGAACAAAGCAAAGAAAGATGATGTAGCTACTGCTTCCTCTCAACAAGAGGAGCAAAGAGCTCTTTCTCTAGTGCCACAAATTCCACCACCATCTCCTCCAAGGTCAAATGGGCCTAAAATTGTGGATGTTGATTCCCCATCACAACATGCCTCACCAACAAAAGAGCCTCCATTGAAAAAGAAAAAGGTCAAATCAACAAGTTTGGTGGATTATGATGATGATGAATTTGATGAAGAAATTTGGGTATCTAAGCAGGAAATGCAACCGGGAATACCTTCTGCATCGAAAGTGATTGTGCCACAACAGTTGGGTATGAGGTTGAGTAAGGTTGACCTTACTGGGATTAATAACACTGATGATGTTAGGGTGGAAGTGTGCACAAGATTCATGGATGATGATTCATTTGTAAAATCTCAAGATTTCATGGAGTTTTCCTAAAGGGATAAGAAGGATGAATGTGTTACTATTGTGGCTAAGCAAAGAAGTCTTCATCTAGAGTTACCTGAGGAAACTATTCAAGCACAGGTCCTAAAGGAAATGAAAGCTAAATTTCATGGAATGACTGCACCAGAAGGCAAAGTGCTAGTAAGAAATAGTGGTGTCCTATTATTTCCAAAATGGGATCTAGCTTTTGCCATTGCTTTTGATACAATAAAAAGGTGTGATAGACCTCTCTATAATTTAGAGGAGGAATCTATAAATGCATTGTAAGGATCTGGATTTAGTGAGTAGTGGGATACATTGGCTATATGGGCCTTAGCTCCAAGTACAAGAAAGCTTGACATTGTAGAGCCTACATAGGAGAGGCTTGATAATAAAGAGAGTGTCAAAGACATCGGCTCTTGAGGCAGCAACAATGTCAGTGAATGTTGCTTAGTTTACAAAATCCATAGTGGAGTCAGTAACTACAAAGAAGGAGCAGTTTAGGAAGTAATATAATGACTTGTTGGTTGATTATGGAAAGACTAAACAACAAAAAATGAAGCTACAAATAGAGATACCATTATTAAGGGAGAAATTGCAAAACTTGCAATCAGAAGAACAAACATGGATTGATGCTACCTCCCCTACTACTTCATATAAGCCAACACCTACTGATTATACCCCTTCAATAAGTTCCTCATGGGAAATTGTGCCATACAATATGGGAATTGTACCCATTTCAGTGGTGGAACTAGACACATCAGAAGTACCACATACAGAGGAAGGTGCTAGCAAGGAGGAGTTGCTTAAGCAGCTAAGTGATTACAAATAAAATGTGACAATCACAATAGGGAAATATTTTGACAGTAATATGAAGATTGTCATTGTAATCTTCGAGGATCTAAATAGAGGAGTAAATAATAGACTAAACAACATTCATGCCAACTATTCCTCTATGAAATTTGCTATAAATAATTTTGACAAGGATAAGGAGAAAGCTATTCCACTTATGGAGACATGGATCCCTAGGTTGCAAGATTTGAGAATGATGTCTATCGGAGCCAAGCAGGATGTTAACCCCCCTGAAAAGCTTAAGCCCACCATTCAAATTGTAAATGGAATTCAAGAGTTGAGAGGAAATATAGAGCCTTTGGAGACCAAGATAATGGAATTGGTCAAGAATTTTCATGAAACACATCATAGTCTCCTGCCATCTATTTTAAGGGATGATGATAACATCAAAACCCTGCAGGACTAGAGAAAGGAAACTAACGAAGTTATTTCAAATCAAGTTGCTTCGATTTGTCAAGGGCATGATATGGGTACGCTAAATAGGAACATGGATATGTTGGCCCATGCAGAGATTGTCCTAGCAGATTTTGATAAGGAATCCAATTAGGTTGTTACCAAATATTCACCTTATAGACAAAAGGTTGATAGAGTCATGAGCTTTAGTTGGCCCACTAAGGACGAATTCCAAGTCTGGAAGAACAAACACATGGACGTATTAGAGGAATGATTTGCAGTTGTGGGGTGGTGAGTGCAATTTTGGTCTTGAATTCCACAACCATGGTGATTAACGTATGAGAGAGAAACAATCCATAGCTTGGAAATAGTACAGATTAGGTTTTTGTTGAATTGCAAAATATTGTTTTCTCCCTAACATAGAAATTGGTGGCACAAATGTTAACTTGGATGAGTCGATTTTATATATTTCTATTGATTTTCATGCTTTTAAAGTTTTGTTGATTGGGCATGCACATGGTTAACACTTTTGGCTCGTGAGGAAGATATTTTGGTGTTGTTACAACGAATGAAAGATGCTCTTTGGAAGGAGGGTGTATCTTCTTCGGAAAATGAAAATATTTTTTATCTTATATGCTTTCCCCTCACTTTCAAAGGTGCAAATATAACTGTCTAGGGAATTTTGAAAATGAAATGAAATGTATGTCAAATGCAAATGTAACTTTTATTGTAATTTGGCCCAATGCTTGTTGCTCCCATGTTTCTATAAATGGGAATTCACGACCAATTACATGGGTCTTCTGATGGTTAAGAAAATTTTGAGCTTATGTAAGAGTTGTTTTGTATTTTCAAGCACAGAGAAATAGATTAGCGTTGAGACTTAGGAATGCATTGAAATTTGT
>VDFB02009820.1:0-25052 GCA_007258455.2 Sequoia sempervirens
AAAATAGTCGTTCGCAGAGATGTAAAGTTCGAGGAAGAGAGGGCTCTTTAGAAATCTAGCAACTTGATGAATGAGGGGGAGCAATCAACCACAGTTGAGGCAGCACAATTTCCTCAAACTTCAGTCACGCAAGCTGGAGAGCAGAGCGAGCAGGCCGAGCAGGGTGATCAAAAGGAGGAATCAATAATTCTTCAACCTCAAATTCCTATTACAGAAAAGAGGAGAAACAGGGCAGCTAAGCAGACACTGAGAGAGGCTCAAGAATATGTAGGTGATCCTCAAGATTCAATCAGACAGAGAAGGGCTCCCAAATGTTATTTTGAGTATGTGGCACTTATGAGTGAATTAATTGAAGTAGAACCTTCTAGCTTTCAGGAGGCATCCAAGCACCAAGTGTGGAGAGATGCCATGGTGGAAGAGTATTCTTCCGTCATGAAGAATAATGTGTGGGAGGTAGTACCAAGACCAAAAGATAAGTCTGTGGTGGGTTCGAGATGGTTGTAAAAGATTAAGCATGCTGCAGATGGTAGTGTGGAGAAGTTCAAAGCCCAATTTGTGGCTAAAGGGTTTTCTTAGAAGGAAGGAGTCGACTATGATGATACTTTTTCTCCAGTAGCCAGGTACTCATCCATAAGAGCTATCATTTCTGTAGCAGCACAAATGGGTTGGAGGATTCACCATATGGATGTAAAAAATGGCCTTCCTCAACAGAGTGATTGAGGAAGAGATTTACATAGAGCAGCCAGAAGCATTTGAAGCACATGAGAGGGATTCTCATGTATGCAGGTTGAAAAGAGCACTGTATGGACTCAAGCAGGCTCTCAGGGCGTGGTATTCACGTATTGACAGTTACTTGCAGAGTGTGGGCTTCATCAAGAGTGAGGCGGATCCGAACCTGTACTATGTTCAGGTGAAGGGCGAACTTCTCATATTGTTGTTATACGTTGATGACCCATTTCTCATAGGGTCAGAGGAGCTCAGAGCGCACTACAAGCGGGATCTTGCAGGAGAGTTTGAGATGAAGGACTTGGGGTTGATGCACTACTCGATTTGGAGCTGTGGCGCAAAGAGGGAGAGATCTTCCTTGGACAAGGGAAGTACTTAATTGATATCTTGAAGCTTATCTTAATGGAGAATTGTAATCCTATGTCAACGCCCCACTCTGTGACCAATTGGAAGAATATTGATAAGCTGATCAGAGGCTGGACCTAATTTATACAGACAGTTGATAAGCTCTCTTATGTATATGGTCAACACTAGGCCAGACATTTGTTTTGCAGTGAACTCATTCAGTCAGTTTATGGTGGAACCTAAACATGTGCACTGGATAGCTGTAAAGCATGTTTTGAGATATCTCCGAGGCACAGTTGATTATGGGCTGAAGTATGTTCAACGGGATGGAGTGAAGCTCAAGGGGTTTACTGATACAGATTGGGCAGGTAGTACAGTTGATCAAAAGAGCACTTCAGGGTGCAGTTTCAGTTTGGGGATCAAGAGCAGTCTCTTGGTACAGCAGGAAACAAAAGTCAGTTACACTGAGTTCTATAGAGGTCGAGTATATGGAAGCTAGTATGGCTACATGTGAGGCTATCTGGCTTCAGAAACTTCTAGCTGGGCTCTTTGATTAGGAGCTGGATCCTACAGTCATTTACTGTGATAATTAGAGTTGTATCAAACTCTCTGAGAATCCATTGTTTCATGACAAGTTAAAGCACATTGAGATCAAGTACCACTTCATCAAAGATTGTGTGGAGAAGGGGATAGTGAAGTTCAATTACATTCCTACGGAAGAACAAATAGCAGATATCTGGACGAAGGCCTTGATGAAGAGTAAGTTTGAATTCTTCAGGGACAAGTTGGGTGTGGTGCAAAACACCTTCCTCGCTAAGAGGGAGTGTTGATTTTTGTAGCTCGAAAGGTGGGATCTGGATTTGTTTTAAAGCAACTTGAGTTGGATATGCTATAAATCATTTTAAAGCAATTCAAGTTAGATATGCTTTAAAACAATTTGAGTTGGATTTTTAGCAACACAGGATTTTTATTCTTTAATAGAATGTTTTCGAGTTTGTGATGATAAGATAAATCCAAGAGTGATTTTATGTGTAATTAAAGCCAAAGAAAGCAAGGAAAGATTCTTTCCTTGCACGCTAAGTAAAGCAGCTAGGCTCTATAAATGTAAGATTGTTATAGCAAACTCATATTGTATTTTCGAAAGAAAAGTTTGTTGTTAGGCTGAATAGAAGATCCAACATTTGCAGGTTTTTCCCCACATTGGGGTTTCCTGGGTAATTCTGTGTTATTGTCTTTTGTGATTGGCTTCTTGTTATTTTTTCTTTCACTGTTATTAGTTGTTAATTAACCCAGTTGTGTTAATTGTTATAAATCATATTTCTTTCTGTGAATTTATTGAGCAATTAATTTGTTGTTGGGTTATAGAAATTAACAATAGTAGTCATGAATTACTTAGCCTGGGAATGGTTTTGAGAGGCTGGGTATCAAATTTGGTTATGTATTGGAGATTCTCCTGAGGTTCATTAGATTTAGGTTTAACGTAGGGTTTTCTAGGAAAATGTAACGAAAACTTTACTAGCGCAGGGCTTGAACTATCTGAATATGAAGAATTATCTACAGCAGAAACGGGTTCTTCTTCCATGGAAAATCAGCAGCTCAAAATTTGATTGATGTTGAATGTGTACTGACAAGATTTGGCTGGTGTGGTTATATGCATTGTGCGTTTGGAAAATCACAGTTGAGGGCCCAGTGGGGGTGCACCCTAACTTTATGGGTGTAAAGAGCCGCGTTAGTGTCACAATCTTCTAAGTAAATTAACATTTTTTTTAACTTGGCTATATTACGAGTTCTTAAAAAAATAATTATTTATTCATTAATAAAATTTATTCTATTTAAATATTTTTTTCGAAGGCGTTTCTTTTATAAGAGGGAGTGATCAACGGCTGTCACTTCAAGTTCAAACTCATCTCGACCAGTGATTTTAGTACTTCCAAGGGATGCAAGAAGATCAAACTCATTTCAATAGTAATTTTAGTATTTGGTAGGAAATGACAATTGTTGGTGGAAAAACAAGTTTAGGTGGAAGTGGAAGTTGATATTTGTTGATTTTTTTTTTTTGTCTTCAAGGATGTATTTGATGAAGCATTGATTTGCAAGTATAGGATGTTTTGCATATGTGTACGCTCACATAAAATCTTTAAATATTTAGGATGGCGATCAATGAATTAGTAGTAGAGAAGCATTAAAATCTACGACACAAATCTTGTAAATTTATTGCAAGCTTTTATATCTTGTCTTCACTTAATTTTTGTTGTGTTATTAGTTCTAAACTAGTGGCTTTTACATTGTATGTATGTTGTTGCACAATTATTTGTGCACATCTTCTTCAATTTTTATTTTTTTTATCTTTGTGGATTTTGATTGATAAAAAATTGTAGTTGAATTACTAAGATATTAGGAAGATGCTCAATTTATGCCCTATTGGCCATCAAATGTATTTATGTGTTGATTGTAGCATACCATATGTTATCCATCACATAGACAATAATATCGAACTTGTTCAATACTACAATGGTTTTCACATATTAGAGAAATGTGATAATTGATATAAATTTTATATCATCTCAATTGATATGAACATGTGAACAGGGATAAATGGAAAGATCAATCAAGAGGGAAAACAACACAAGGGTTAGATCAAATCACAAACCAAAACCCAGTTGACCAAATTAACCCCATTACCAATGAAGTGACAAGCTAAAATCAAATGAAATAAACAAGAAACAAGAGAATTAATCAGACTAAACCCTACTTTTACCTCACCCAAGAATGCAATTCCTTACTCTATTATTAAATTATGCCTTGATATGTTGGATTGCTTATGCTTAGCATAAACAAAATTGTGCAAAAGCTTGAAAGATTGATGGCCATGGAGGATTGATTGGTTTGAAACTCAATTGGAGAGAATTACCAATTAGATCAAAACTTTTTAGGAGGCCTCATTATTGAAGGATTAATGCTTGTTTTATGGATTTCAGGATATCTAATCGATGGTCGAGATTGAATGTTCAGATCAATGGTGGAGAGTGATTAAAGGGTGGAAAATACATCCATGGAGAGGAAATGTTCAGTTAATTGAAGCTCTTCCCTAAAATTTAAGAAGATTTTTGAGATATTTTGGAGGGAAGATATTTTTAAATTTGAATTTGATTTGATTTGAATTTTGAATGTTTCATTTGGAGGAATGTGCTAACTAAATGAATTAAATATGCATTTAATTGTGAAAAGAAAATTAGTTAACTAAAATAATTGGTAAAAAAATTAATTATGAGAGATAAGAAGAAATAATGACTTTTAATTAAATAATTAGGCTTGATGAGAGGAAAATTAGAAATTAGTTAATGAATCAAGATTATTTAATTAAAGGGAGATACAAAAAGAATCTTTTGAAAATTAATTAAATAAGTGGGTAAGTGCACAAAGATGGGGGGCCAAAAAGGGGTCTTAAGTGGCTATTTTTTTCGAAATTAGGAAATACTAACCTTGGATGAGAAATTGGGGATAGTTACACTCAAAATTTTAAGATGTAACAAAAATAAAAGTCATAGTGCTCTTAATCTACTTTCTAAACTAGTATATTATTGAAAAAAGGTAGAGATTAAGGAGTTTTCAGCTCAATATAGAGCCCCCTTTAGCCTCAAGTAATGAATGGTTCATAAGGCACAACACTTTGAAGGTTTTGCAAAATGGGGGTTGTAAGCCATGTGGGCTTCTAAACTCTTTAGGAAAACCCATGGTAAAGTGCACCTGAGCTAGGAGTAGCATTTGGATGGGTGGACCTCCTGAAGGCCCAATGCTTCATCTCTATGGGCACTAATTTAGATGCAATGAGTGCTATGGATCCATCCATTATCACATGAGATATGGGTTCTCGGTGGAACCACCACTCATAAAACATGTGGGTCAATGAGTTTGACTCGAAAACTACACGAATTGAATCCTTAATAGCAATATCATATTAATTCATGTAATTTAGGAGAATCATTTTAGTTTTGAAGCCTCAATGCTATATAGATAGGTTTAGGGCCTAAGGTATAGGTTAAGGATAGTAGTTTGGGATCGAGGGCATAGGGCCATGTATAGGCATAGGATTAGGAGTTTAGGATATCTAGTATAGTTGAGGGCTTCCAGTGGCCTAGGGTTTAGGTCTTTGCTGCCTAGGGTTTTAGGGCACAAGGTCTAGAATGTAGGGCCTAAGGTCTAAGCATTGGGCTGAGGGTTGAGGGTTTACATTTGGAGGAATAATGTCTCAAGGCTGAGGGTATAAGGTTAAGTGTATAGGGTATATGATTCTTAGGGTTTAGGATATTGGGCATAGCCTGAGGCTGAGGGCATAAGGCATAGGTTGGAGGTCAACACAGGGTTTTAAGGTCGAGCATAAGGCTGAGGCCATAGGCTGATGGACAATGTTCACGGGTCCATGGTATAAGGCTGAGGGTATGGGGGCATATGGATGAGGGTTTAGGGTGCAGGTCTTTAGGGTTTGAATGCATAGGGAGGGCTGAGGGACAGTATCTCAGGCTGAGGGGTATAGGCCAAGTATAGGGAATAGGGTTTAGAATATTGGGTATAGGGTTCGGGTTATTGGGTTTAGGGTTTACGGTACAAGGTTGAATGTGGGATTTAGGGTTTAAGTATTGGGTTGAGGGTTGATGGTTTACAGCTGAGGGATAATGTTTAGGGTTGAGGGTATAAGGTTGTATATAGGGTATAGGGATTAGGGTTTAGTATATTGGGTATAGAGTTTAGGGTATGGGTTGAGGATATAATACATAGAGTCAAGTGTTGAGAGTGTAAGGTTTAGGGTTTAAGTATACGGTTGAGGGTATAAGGTCGAGGGACAATGTTCAAGGTTTAGGGTATAAGGTTGATGGTATATGGCATAGGGATGAGGGTTGAGGGTGTAGGTTTTAAGGTATAGGGTTGAGGGTTGAGGGATAGTGTTCAAGGATGAGGGTATAGGGTTAAGTGTATAGGGTATAGGGATTAAGGGTATAAGGTATAGGGTGAAGGGTTGAGAGTATGGTTTAGGGTTTAAGTATAGTGTTGAGGGACAATGTTTAGGGTTTAGGGTATAAGGTTGATGGTATAGGGTATACGGGTGAGGGTTGAGGTTGTAGGGTTTAGGGTTTAGGGTTTAAGGTATAGAGTTGAGGGTTGAGGGATGAGGGCTTAAGTATAGGGTTGAGGGGATAGGGTATAGTGTTGAGGGTTGAGGGTTTATAGTTTACGATTGAGGTATAATGTTCAGGGTTGAATGTCTAAGGTTAAGTGTATAAGGTATAGGGATTAGGGTTTAAGATATTGTGTATAGGCTTTAGGGTATGGGTTGAGGGTATAAGGCATAGAGTTAAGGGTTGAAAGTGTAAGGTTTAAGTATAGGGTTGAGGGACAATGTTCAGGGTTTAGGGTATAAGGTTGAGGGTATATGGTATAGGGATGAGGGTTGAGGGTTTAGGATTTAGGGTTTAAGGTATAGGGTTGAGGGTTGAGGGATTAGGGCTTAAGTATAGGGTTGAGGGTTGATGGTTTACGGTTGAGGGATAATGCTCAACCTATTGAGTGTCTAAGGTTAAGTGTGTAGGGTATAGAGATTATGGTTTAGGATATTAGGTATAGGGTTAGGGTATGGGTTAAGGGTATAAGGCATAGGGTTAAGGGTTGAGAGTGTATGGTTTAGGTTTTAAGCATAGGGTTGAGGGACTATATTCAAGGTTTATAGTATAAGGTTGAGGGTACAAGGTATAGGGATGAGGTTTGAGGGTGTAGGGTTTAGGATTTAAGGTATAGGGTTTATTCTCTCTTTGTTGAAATCTATTATTATATTCAAATCTTTCCTTTCCATATCCTTACAATATTGTATCATTCCTTCCCCCAATTCCATGTGCACATCCATCAATTTCCTTATCATGATTTTAGATCCACACCCATTTTATACCTGCATCACACCAGGGACCTATTGTCTGACATATACCAATGGAGCATGCACCTATATTGTATCCTTATGTACCTACATAGGTGTTTTTCACCACATCATGCCATTTACATTAAACTTTCACATGCACAATACAAGCTTGTGCTTGTTCCATTCACACTTTTCCATGCATAAATTCCCTTGGTTTCCCTTTGTTTATCCTCCCCATTCATCTCTTATGATATCATTTCATATATCCTTTTCACATTTGGGGGAAAGCATGCATTCCCTCTTCATGCCCTTTTCTACCCTTTGTTTGTCATGTTTCAACATAGAGCCTATCACTTACTATCTAACCTGAAAATCCTTGCATTTGGCTACCCTACATTTGTTAAATGCCTCTTTGGACAGTCATATATTGGACTGCACTATTGAGTTCAATGAACTTTTCATGGTACTTGCAAAGGTATTTATACATGTGTTTCCCTTTTTTGTCATATTTCAACTTAGATCTTGTCACTATCATCTTCTAGACATTATACAACCTAATTATATGATTGCTTTTAGATTTTATGAGATTGTACATCCTAATTTGATGACTAATTTCATATTTATGTAAGAGATTGCTTTACTCATGTTATTAATTAAAATTGCACATGCACAATGTAGGATTGTGCTTGTTCCATTCACACATGCCAATGTATAAATTCCCTTGACTGCCCCTTTTTTATCCTTCCCATTCACCTCTTATGATATCATTGCATATATCCTTCTCACATTTGGGGGAAAGCATGCATTCCCTTTTCATGCCCTTTGTTTCCCTTTGTTTTTCATGTTTCAACATAGAGCCTATCACTTACTATCAAGCCTGCAACTCCTTGCATTTGGTTTCCCTTTGTTTGTTAAATGCCTCTTTGGACTTTCATATATTGGACTACACTATTGAGTTCATTGAAATTTTCATGGTACTTGCATATGTCTTTATACATTTTTTTCCCTTTGTTTGTCATATTTCAACTTAGAGCTTTTCACTATCATCTTATAGACATTATACAACCTAATTATATGATTGCTTTCAGATTTGTGTATGAGATTGTATATCCCAATTTGATGACTAATTTCATATTTGTGTAAGAGATTTATTTACTCTATAGTACCATGATGGAACTAATCTTTATCTATTTTTCATGCTAAATATATAATTCTTCACCATGTCAAGGAAATGATCAAAGAGTCTAATACTAAATGAGCGAAAAACTAAGAATATAAATAAAAGAGAAGGAATGAGGCAACTTTGTGAAAGTAGGAAATTAAACACCATAGAAGAATACATGACAATTCTAGAGGAACATGAACCATCCATTATATGTGAGAGAGATATGGAGTTGGTAGCACAAAGGAAATGAATGCAAAACCTTTCTGTAATGAGAAATTTGAATCACGTAGCTGGAGACATGTCATCTACTGCAAGTCAAGATGGAGGCACACCATCTACTAGATATCAAATTGAAAGTGCATCATCACTCACATGTGAAGATGGAGGTACACCATCTTTCCCATCTCAACTTCAAGGTATGTCATCTATTCCATCTTTGATTGAAGGTACATCATCTATCCTATCTCTTTTAAATATTTATGAAATTCCTAATGTTGAGGAAAATTTACCTTTGAGAACACCTCCTAGAGTTTTGCATATAAAGATTCCCAAGTTTTGATTGATAAATGATGATAATATTTTTCATCCAATGGTTGATAAGATCCCAAAATGTACTTGTAGAAGATATTATATTAAGATTTGGGATTATTTTTTGAAAAAAATGAAACTGGAAGATGTCAACTACTTGTTGAAATGATGAGAAATCTAAAATATAGGTCCATTATGAAGATTCTTGGGCTAAGAACGTCAAAATCTTCAAGTGACAAATCTATTGTCAATAATCTAATGAGTGCATATGAGAGTGTGGGTGCCACCTCACACACTAAAGATAGTAATGTCACATAGCATGCCACTACATCAACAATAGTAAGTAATCAAACCAAGAAAGCTCATTTCATTCAAAAGACAAGTCAAGCATTGAGAAAAAATACAAAAACTTTATTGAGAGTCGTTGGAAGGTGCAAAAGAATTTAGGACACAAATAACAATGAATTATGGGCATTCTCCAGTAGAGTACCATGAAAAGATAAACCAATTGTTGAAGCCTTGAGATCTCTAATTGAAGAATTTTGGAAGAATAGCACAAGGGTATCTCCCAATCAAAGAGATGTGGTAAGAAGGAGAATTGGTAGTAAAAACCATGAGACAAATCCAAAGCATTTTTGGATATGACTCAAACATAATTTTTTGCTACATTTCTAGAGATGTATCTTCAAGTTAAAATTTATCATTTAAGATTTTTTGAAATTATGAAGCCTTTCTATGTCAAAATAAATCACACATGCAAGTTACTTGTTGTTGTACAATACATATTGATTTGTCTAACCATTATGATATTTATCTATGTATATGTTTAGATTTGCATACTAACAATGTTTTGTAGGTGGTTCTTCTATCAAAATAAATTAGATATTATTAGACATTTGGGCTCAAGAAGAACATTTCAAAACCTGGCCTTTCATTTCAGCCAATGCAAATTGTAAATAAAACATTTGGTAAATCTTATATGTCATGAGCAAGAATTGTATTATAATTTTCAGCTAACTTATAAGCAACAAAGATCTAATAATGCAAGGGGCCATATCTCATATGATCAACGTAATCATTTATTGTTGTCATCAAAGGTATTTATTTCCTAACATGTGTTTTGTTTTTTCAAGTACTTGGGGGCATTGCAAGTAATAAATGCTCATTTTTGTGAGCTCAACTTCACAAGCCCTTTTATAATCATTTCATTGCAACCTATGTTGTGGAGGAGTGTGCCATATTTTTATGGCATATATTGACATGACAATGCACTTATTATTTAACACTCCCTCTTCATCCATTTGATGAAATGAGTGGAAAAAATTGTTAAAAAGGCTTTGTTTTCTTCATTCATGCCCTATATCTCTAGACTCTTCATTTAGGTTTCTTTAGGCCATTGCTAGCTACGAAGTTTGAGGTGTTGTGTGCATTATCCTCCAAGCGTCTTAATGGTCTCTTGTGCTCAACAAATGGCATACCACTCATGGAATTTCATGGTTCCAATTAAATTTTTTGAATGGGAATGTCTCTTTGTTGGCTTCCTCTCACATGAAAATTTTGCAGTGTGTAGACATGTAAAAATGCTTGACACATATCACACATCTCAAAATTGCATTTTTCCATCATTCCCATCATTCTCATTATTATTAATTACATTTATCATCATTTCATTTAATTTGCATTATTATCGACCCTTTTAATCCCCTTTAACATCTTTTTCATCATTTAGCCCTAATTTCCTCTATTAATTAAATAATTTGGGATTGTTTAATTAATTTAGTGTTTCATTTACTAATTATCCCCTTCATCCCCCTAGTTGAATAATTTTTAATTATTTAATTAGGTTCATTTAAAATTTCTTCTAAACTCATATAATTAAATAATTTTAATTATTTAATTATCCTACTTTAATTCTCATCCCATTCAAAAGAATGTTCTTTTCTAAAAAGAGCATATTCCCATCCTCCATAATTAAATACTTTCTAATTATTTAATTCCTCTAATTTATTTCCACAAAGCATATTATTGAGGAATATTACTTTTTCAAAATATCTTTGAATTTTCTTGTCTCAAGCATTCTAAGCCCTTGATCTTGAAATATAATTTCCACCCTTGATCTTCAAAACCTTAATCAAAACCCCAACCATTTTCCTACAAATGTGGGGATATTTTAAGTTTTAAATAATCCTATCCCTCCATCTTCCTTGATCTTCTCTCCTTTGTGGGTGTTAAGATGCAATCTTGACCATTCTTTGTGGGCGTTGAAACTCAATCTCAACTCTTCATCCAATTATGAAAATCTATACAATCAACCCGCATTTCTCACCTAGAATTTGAGTAGAGAAGTCTTGTGAATTTGAGTTTTGAGCATTCTTGAGAGCAATTGAGAGCATTTATCATAGCATCTAGGTCATCACATTCATCAAGCTTTTGCAAGCAATCATGGAGGCTTGAGTGTTGAGCAATCCAACATCACAAAATACCAAGTTCTCCAATAATTGGATGGTGAGATTGTTCTTGTTTTGAATTCATTTTGTTTTTTATTTGATGTTTCTAACTTGTGTATGATTTCATGGCTTCATTTGCAATCTACTCTCATTGGTAACTGGGTTTGATCCTCTTGTTTTGGGTTTTTTTGTTGAATTCTTGAATGATTTATCTATTTCCACTTTTAACCCAAGTACACAGTGTTGTTCAAAGTTGAATGCCCTAGTGTGGAGGAATGCATTAGAATAATTTTAGCGGTCGACATCATAAACCCACTGTCAAGAATAATTATAATGCGGGAGTAGAATTGTGGCATCCAATTTGGTTATCATTGGTGATATAGGTTGTATAGGGAAGTGGGTGGAAGTGAGAAATGTAAAATGTGGGAGTTGTAAAGCTTTAGGGATCGAGGACCAGAGAAACCATAGCATTCTTGTACTATTTGTGAGGGATCAAGAACCAAGAGTACACCATACCTTATTCCAATGTAAAAAAAAAAAGTATCTCCACATCACTAAATCCAAAAATATACTTGAAGGGAAACATTGGGAATCAAGGATCAAGAATACCAAGGAATTCATCTCACAAGGCATGCAAGTAAGGATAGGTCTAAACTAATGAACCTAATCTAAGATAACATAGTGTGAAATATCAAGGACTAGGAGTCGAGAATACTTTTTAATTCATGTCAAAAGTAATTTTTTATATTCATGACTTTGGTTGCAAACTAGGGCATTTGGAAGCTACAAAGATTTTAAGAATGGCATTTGAAACCCTCTCCTCCTTCCCCATTTTTTCACAAATTTAGTTTTTTATGATTTTTTATTATTTATTTATTATTTTAAATAAGAAATTAAAACAGTGGTTGAAATTCTTCTTTTAAACACATGCAAACCTCAAATAGAGTGTTAATTTGGATTTTCTTATGTTGTGGTGGAGTTGTGGATTCTCAAACATTTGTCCAAGATTTGTGCAACATGTTGCAAATTTCTTTAGATATCTAGATTGAGGAAGAAGAGGTAGATAGATAATTTTTTGGGTAAAAATATGAATAATTGAGTTTAAATTAGTTGATTTAGGACTATGAGAACTATTTTTTCAATTTTTTAAAACTAATTTGAATGATCTTTGATTTATTTGATTTATTCCATTTAGGAATGTGCTTGCATAGTTGATAAGTGGAAGAGATTGACTATTAAAAATGTTGTGAAGATAATTAATTATTTAATTATGTGTACATGAAGTTTATTTATAGAATTTGTGAGAGGATAATTGATTATTTATTTATATAATTAATTAATTATGTGTGCACAGATTTATTTCAAAATTAATTGATTAATTATGTCGAAGGTGTTCCCTATATGAACATTACCGGTTGACTTTAATGATCGACAATTGAGAATGTGGTAGAATGGTGGTTGACCATTGAAAAAGATTTGATTATTCAATGAACCCAAAATAAAAATAATATTAAAAAAATTAAACACTTTATACAAACAAAGAAAGCAAAGAATCAGATATTCTTTCTACATTTCTACTAGAAAATTTGTTTTACATTCATATCATAAAGGTCAAAAACAAAAAACAATAAAACCATAATTATTATATTTTACAAATTAAAATAATAATTATTATATTTTATATAAAATATTTTGCTACACTAATTTACCTTATCTAAATAATCATTGCACATACAAAGAAAGAAAGCAAAGAATTAGATATTGTTTCTAGTTTTCCACTAATATTCAAAGTGTATAAATCATATTATAAAGGTATCGACAATTGAGAACTCACCGTTCGATGAACCCAATATAAAATAATCAGAGAAAAAAAGAAAAAATAAATAAAACAAAGAATATTCTTTCTACATTTCCACTAAAAATATGCTTCACATTCATAAACATGCACAACAATTAATTTAATGTTTTGAATGTATACTCAATTATTCAGTTTCAAACATTATAATAATATATATACCATCATTAACAAGTACCACATAGTGGCTAGTACTTGCCTTTATGGTATTTTAATTATTATTTTTAGATTTGACAAAAAAAACAAAAAAATTACAAATGTGAATAAAAATAAATGTAAGTTTTTTTAATTATAATGTTTTAGTATTGTTAATTAGTTCTTTGCATGACCTAACCTAATCCTAACTCACACCCTAACTCTAACCCTAATCTTAACCCTAACCCTAACAATAAATTCTAAACCACTATCCTAATCTTCGACCTATCTCTTACCCTAGCTATGGTTGTAACACTATCCATAACTATGGTCGTAACCTTGACCCTAACAATAAAAAATTATAGAGTGACATTACAAAAAAATCTCTGAATTAATATTGGGAATAAGATTTGAAATAAAGATATTAGATGAATAAAATTTTGGAGCATTATATCTATTAATCATATTTTATAAAAAGTATTAGAATGACATTACAAAAAAAATAGATATGAATATTGGAAATAAGATTTGAGATTGTAGTAACGAAAAAAGTTGCCTTTTTCTTGCTTGATCTGATAATTAACATTAAAACTGAACTAATGGTGTCTTGGAGTGGTGTTGTAATGTGTTGCACACATTCACATCATTGTAGGACCTTTATTTAACTAAAACATGCTTTAATTGGTCCTTTGCAATGGTGTTGTAAAGTGTTGTAACACACTTTCACACTTTTCTAGGACTTATTTGCTTAATTAAGCCTTTTGTGCCCCTTTTTAAATAAAATAATCATAATTTTTACCTTGCTTAAGTGTTGTAAAGTTTTTTAAGGCACTTTCACATTTATCTAGGTGGTCCTATTTCATTGTGGTTAGTGGAGTTATCAACTCCCTTTTTATGCCTTAATTTCGACACCTCCCGAGGATCCCTCCCGACAATTATAAATTAAATATCAGATTTATTTCATTGGGAAAAATTTGGTCTTGGTAAGTTGAGCCAGGACCCATTCACCTTAATGGAAAATGGGTCCTCCCTTAATAGGACCCCCCTTTCTCAGTTAATCTGGAATGGGTTTTTGGCCTTCTTTCAGCTCCTCGAAGCTTGGTCCTAGAAACTTAGCTAGGACTCATTTGCTTTTGGTGGCGAATGGGTCCTCCCTTAATGAGACCCTAGTTTTTGAATTTCATTCTAGTGGGAATTTAATTATGTTCCTTTCTAGATCTAGTGTTAGCCATATGTAGTTCTTTGAATTTTGGGATAATCTCTCAATTTAGTATAAATAAGGGGTTAATTCACATCATTTTCACCTAAGACTTTCAAGAATTCAAGCATTTAGGTGATCAAGAATTCTAGAGCATTTCAAGAGCATTCATAAGGCATTTCAAGGAAGATTTCAAGTGTTTATTGCAGCAAATCAAAGTTACATCATCATGTCAAGGGTTTAATGCATTCATGTGTGTGTTGAGCTAAGGAGTTAATGTTGCATTAAGTATCCATTTACAAGCATCATCCTACATCCAAGATCTACATTCTTCATGACCACTCCATGATTGCTTGCAGATTTGCATCACAAGAAAAAATCCAAGGTGACATCATTTACATTATTGCACTTTCATGCTTCATTTCCTTCATTTCATCATTTGGTTTAATTACCTACAAGGGGTTTGACTGAGGCAAATCCCCATTCACTAACAATCAATAAGTTTTTCTTGCCCTTGAGTGTGTTATTGTAAATTTACAGGTTGAAGATCAAGTTGAGCAAGATTTGGAGCAAAGTTGTCAAAGTTGCAAAATTGCAAAAGTTGTCATTCAAAGTGCAAGATCACAGAAAGATCTCTACATTATTAACTACAGGCTTCCAAAACTTGGTAACCAAGATTTCAAGAGTGCAGACATCAAGGTATAGGATCTTGAAATCAATTTTTTGAAACCCTAAAAGGACCCATTCACCCCTAAAGGTGAATGAGTCCAGTCCATAGCTCAAAAATAACAACTTTCTAGCCAGGTACACAACTTTTTATGCTCTAAAATTATTCCCCATAGTTGCTATAGCAATTAGGTTGCATTTTTTGTTGTTATTAGCATCTTATTTTGCATATTTGAAGTGATTTGGGCTTGGAAAATAAGTGATCCATCTCATTTGCACACACATTTGGGAAAGATCCTATTTTCCACCATTTTAGAAATAAAGATATTAGATGAATAAGATTTTGGAGCATTATATCTATTAATCATATTTTAGTGATTTTTATTAGTAATATTTTATTTTTAATTTATTTTAATTTTTGAATAGTTCTAACCATAATTTTTCCCTTATTTTTAATTCTAATCCTAATCCTAATTATAATGCTTTTAGGATTATAATAATTAATAATAATAGGATTAGAATTATAATTTAATTAATAATTATAATAATTTTAGTTATTTTAATTTAATTTTTAGTTGTATTTATGTATGATTTGAAGTTAATAAAATTTGGAAAATAAAAAAAGTGGCAATATCAAATTATGTAAAATCAAATCTCTAGCAAGATTATCCTTATATGTTAATTTATGGATGTGCTTAATTTAAGTTTTATTTTATTATTTTAATAGTGTGAATCCAAATCTCTATTAAATAACTAATTAATTTTTATGAAATTTTCTTTAATCAAAAACAACAATTACATATATTAAAAAATCATTCTTAAAAAAAATGTAAAAATAAGTAACATTTATTTATTTTAGAAAGATTTAATAAAATGATTTTATAAAGCAAAAATGAAAAATAATTTTAAAATAAATGTTAAAAAATAGTTTACCTTGCTTTCCCTACAAAGCCCATAACACCCCAAACTTCTTAGCCAATTATGTTCGACAAAAATGATTTTTACAATTTTTAAAGTTAAGTATTTAACATGTTCACTTTTAAAAAATTAAATTATATTTGAAGAGCATAAAATTCTAGTTTTTAATTGGTTCCAACTTATTATTAACTAATTAACAAAATGAGTTGAAGAAGTGATTTCATGACAAGTACTAATATTTCAAATTATTTTTCTTCTTAGTTCAAAGCATCTTACAATTACATTCTACTATACTTAATGTCAAATACTAAGCTCTATTCATACAAATTCTAAATTAACAAAAAAATCATCTGCGTACCCATTAGACACCAAGGTGCAATTGCTAGTTAATAATAAATTACTAATTAACTATGATGTGATGTTAGAGATGGGAATTAATCAATCAAGAAGGAATTAACTAATCAATGAATAATAGCTAATAGAATGCAATGATATGGTGTAGTTAATTAATTAATTTAATCAATGTGGTGATATTAGAATGAATTAACTAGGGTGAACTAATGAGAAAAATTAACATTAGAAAGTGGTGAAGTTTAGCCATCTATAAATAGCTAGTTAGAATTAAATTGATCTAAAAACATGATTAATTTTTAAATTAGAAAAATACACCAAAATTACACTTATGACTTTGAATTGAATCAAGACTACACCTACAAATTAAAATTTGAAAAATATTTTAAATAAAAATAAAATATTTCTAAATACAAATTTGAATGTCAATAAAAATACCTAATCAGCTAAAACCACACAAAATAATAGTTTCCATAATAAAATTAGGGCAGGTAGACCATTAAATTAGAGATATGGCCTTCTCATGATAACCTCTTTATCCTCTCCCAAAGTGCTCTCCAAATCTTCCCATATATTACTCGTAAATTGAGTGTTCATGGAAAGAAAAAAAATTGCAGCACATCAATAAGTAAGGAAGGTTATTGTTTTGTATTGAAAAGCTTGCACACAATGACCTGTTCTTCACCCATCTAGTGTGGATGCCATCAACATAAATTGAGCTTTGAATTTGGCTATATCACAACAGAATAAAAAAAACATGGATGATCGCAATCACCGGGACAAAATGAGATTACTGACAGTTATAGGTGGTGTGTTTGATTGTAAGAAATTAGGTTACGTAAATAACATGCAAAATGATGATCCAGAATGTGACAGCTAAGTGGTGGGTCTGATTTCAATAATAGCAGAAGTGGGCATATGAGGAAACGTATAGCCATTGCATGGATACTTACTGATGCTTTGTAAAACGCCTTGCATTCCAATCGAACTCCACTGTTACAAACTCATATAATGTGAAAGTAGGAAATCTAAACATAAGTTTATAATGTCAGATTTGCAGGTCATCGGATCATCCTAGGCATGAAATTCCCTGTCGTGGGAGTATTTCAATAATCACTTACAATAAATTAAAATTTACAGTCATCCCAAGTTGGGATCTAGAGACATGATTACAACTTGAGTTTTTTGGGCTCTTTGATGATTTTTTTTTGTCTAAAATTATTAAGTCTCTTTCTTTCTTCAAATATATACAATTGACTTTAGGTGTCAAGACTACACCCACAACATTGCATGTCTCTTACTTTAAGTTTCAAATTCAATTACTTTATTAGTCTAAATATATTAATTTAAAATATGCCAACAACTCTTTAACAATAAATTATCGTAATCTTTGATTTAAGCACAAATCATGTGATCCTTCACTCTATATTCATTCCTACACATTTGTTGACCCTATGTGCTAGCCACTTCACTCAAATACCCTTACATCAAACTCTTCAAATAAGAACTAACCATGAGCCCAATCTCATATACAAGTTTTGTTTGGTTCGTTATCATCTTGTCATATATGGTGAATTTAGATGTAATCAACCAAGTTGTTTCCTCAACTTTGTGCCCCCTCCATCTGACCATATACTCCTTTTACTCTTTCATGTGTGTTTTCTTAACTCTAACATCCAATACCTACTTCACTTCTTCATGCTATATTTCTAGCATTGTGTGCCTCCAATTTACTACTCCTATGCTTGTATTCGCGTGTTCACCTCCCTCACTTGGTCATCCCTTGAGCTAAGGGTATGGATTTGAAACATTAAAAATCAAAGATATGTCTTATTCCCAAGTTGGTCATTCTATTTTGTAGGCCCATTTTGTTTGAAGTTCTGCAAGAGCTTGCATGGCCCTATATTCTTCCATTTCAACTTGTTATATGTTTCTTTTTGGGAAGCTCTCATTTGGCAAGTATGCTAGCACTAGATTGCCCACCTAGAACTCTACTTCTCACCTCATCTTGTCTATGTGTTCCTTATACTACACATTACTCTTCTCTAGTGATTCACCTACCCATTTATGTACATTATACATATATTTTGTAGTCTTATGCCTCAACACTCCTCTCTTTTTCTCCTAGAACATCACACAATTTTATGACTCCTCTTGAACTCTACCCATAGACTATTTAGAATGGGATCTTCCTAGTGCTTAAATTTATTAAGTTGTATGCAAATTATGCTTGCACCAAGGCCAAATCCCAAATTCATGGCTTCTCTCCCACCAAATACTTCAATAGAATTCCTAGACTCCTATTGACTACCTCCATCTACCCATCTATTTAAAAATGGTAAGCTAAGCTAAACTATAATCAAGTGTTCATCTTCTTTCATAATGTTTTCTAAAAATACCCCATAAACATGGTATCCCAATCTGATAAACAATGGGTGGAAACTCATTTAACCTCACTGTCTCTGTAAATAGAAAGTTGACCACCAATGTGGTGTCATTTGCCTATTTGCAAGGATATAATGCATCATTTTTAGAAAATATGTCAACCAACATAAAAATTGAATCATGGTTTATATTCATTCTTGGAAACCTAAGAACAAGATTGATGCTTTAAATGCTCCTTATTGGGATAGGTGTCTTACACAATCCTATGTTTGAAGTATTTTGTTTAATTATTTATTTATTCATTACACTCACATAGTTGGGGTTCCCTGCTTGGAGTGGTAATAGGTGTCACAAGTAGTTTATATTTTGGAAATTACATAACACTCAATTAATATCATGGAATTTGTTAATTACAAATATGACAACGTGTAAGGTGTGTAAGAGTTGTCGAAAAGTAAATAGCATGATGAGAAGGAGTTAATTGTGGACTTGAAGAAAACCATGGAGTAGCTATGGAAAAGGCGAGATAAAAATACTTGAGAACCCAAGTTTGATAATGGCAATTCTAATTTGTTAGCAATCAACTCAACTTTTTTTTGGTATTAGATTTTTGCATAGATATGGGTGCCTAAATTACCTAGTAGTTTCCAACATATAGTTTGAGAAATCATTCATGGTTTGTGTTTTTGTACATATCTATTTATTGAGTGTTCGAGTTAGAGGTATTATCGTAATGTTTGGAGGTACCATAAATACTATCATCATATCTCCAACACTCTACTAATTTGTATGAAGTCCTATGAAGGCTTGAGCCTAAACGTATACTATAGCCATTGGTGTTAAATTGGGAATACAATCTATTCAATTTTAGAGGCTAGGTTTGTTGAAAGAGTTTTTCCAAGATATTATGTCATCTATATTTTTTGTGAGTTGCATGTGATTACATGTATCATTTTCTTATCAAAATTTGTTAGATCTATGTCTCTCTACAATATCTTTCCTCATATATCAATGTAGGAAGTGCTTCCACCATCTCGACTTCCTTTCATTTGGTATTAAAGTTTATTAACGAGAATCCTAAATGTTAGGAAAAAGATTTTTTGAGCTATGATGATTTGAGTTAGAGTTGTACATAAAGAAGATCTATCTTTCAAAGACAGGGAGTCAAGATCTCACAACCTTGAATTGAGTCAAAGCTTTACGAAAATCTTAGACCTAAAAAAAATTATTTGAAAACATAAAAAATATTTTAAATAAAGATAAAGGTATTTCAGTAGAAGTGTCAAATCAATTAAGATCATGGGTGGGCTACGAGAAGTTCAAGTACACTCTGGCCTCTGGTGGCCAATTTGGTGTCATCAAGTCGATCATGACATTGCAAGAGGACCCCCATACCTAGTACATTCAAGGCTTTCGCCCTTTCTCTTAACTATCTCTTGCAAAACAAGACCGTGAAGAGTTGTTGACTGTTCATGCAAGAAATCCATTATTGCACGTATTAATGATCCTACGTCGATGTTGAGTTGTTGGCAAAACTTTTGGTAGTAGTTGACTCTAATACCTACTCACTGTTGCAGCCTTTTCATTTTTCCATCTACCTTGTTCACATTCTATAACCACACCACCGTCTTTAACGAGATATGTGGAATCCATGGTCACGACCTCCAGATATTCTAGCCCATCGAATTGACTGTAGACTCTCGATGATCTATTCTTGGTTAGAAGTCTTAACATTATTTCTTTCCTCAAATATAGAGGATTCAACCACCTTACCAGTCTAAATAATTATTTGAAAACACAAAAAAATATTTTAAATAAAGATATTTCAGTAGAAGTGTCAAATCAATTAAGATCATGGGTGGGCTACGATCAGAAGTTCAAGTACCCCATACTTTTAGTACAGTCAACGGTTTCTCCCTTTTTCTTAACTATTTCTTACAAAACAAGACCGTGAAGAGTTGTTGACTGTCACTATATAACACTGTTCATGCAAGAATTCCATTATTGCATGTATTAATGATCCTACGTCGATGTTGAGTTGTTGGCAAAACTTTTGGTAGTAGTTGACTCTAATACTCACTGTTGCAGCCTTTTCATTGCGTTCCATCCACCCTTGTTCACATTCTATAACCACACCACCGTCTTGAACGAGATGGTGGAATCCATGGTCATGACCTCTGGATTGTTTAGCCCATCAAATTGAATGTAGACTCTCCATGATCTATTCTCGGTTAAAAGTCTTAAGATTATTTATTTCCTCAAATATAGACAATTCATTTTAGGTGTAAGACTAAACCCACAACATTAGATGCCGCCTCCATGTTTCAAATTCAACTGCCTTACCAACCTAAATAAAATATGCCACCAACTCTCAATAGTTAGCCCCACAACCTTTGACATACGTGCAAATCATCTGATCCTTCACTTCATGTCCATTCCTAGACATTTCGTGACCCTTTGCCCCACTTCACTTGAATATCCCTACATCATTGAACTCTTTAAATAAGAAGAACTAACCATCATCTCATAGTCATGTGCAAGGTCTAATTGACATCTTGTCATACAATGAATTCAGCTACACTCAACCAAGTTGAATCCACCATGTATTCTATTTACTATTTCATGTGTCTTCTTAATCCTAGTGTTCAATACCTACTTTTTCATGTTATTTTTTTTAGCATTTTGTTGTTCAGATTTACTATTTGTATACTTATAGTCTTGTGTTCCTCTTTCTCACTTGGTCATCCCTTGATGTAAGGATATAGGTTTACAACATTGAAAATTAAAGATATATGTTCCTTTTTGGAAAAATCTCCTCGGAAAATTGTACTAGCACTAGATTGCCCACCTAGAACTCTTCTGAACTCACCTCCTCTTATATATGTGCTTCGTATACTATGCATTATTCTTTATTATTTGTTTCCATGCCTCTTTGTCTACATTCTACATATATTTTGCAAATTTTGGTGCCTTCTCACTCCTCCCTTTTTTCTCTTAGAACACCACACAATTCTACTCCCCTTGGATTGTATCCATACACTATTTGGAATGGATTCTTCCTAGTGCTTCAATTTATTGAGTTATAAGCAAATTATGCTTGCATGGAGGACAACTCTCAAAGTCATGCTTTCTCTCCCACCAAATACATCAATAGGGCTTCTAGACTCTTGTTAAATACATCTATCTACCCATCTAACTAAAAATGGTGAGCTAATCAAAATTATAATCAAGTGTTCAAATTCCTCCATAATATTTTCCAAAAATTCCCCATAAGCTTGGTATCCCAATCTGATAAATAGTTAGTGAAAACTCATACATCCTCACCACCTTCTTGAAGAACAATTTGGCCACCTATGTGATGGCATTTGTTTGTTTGTAAGGATGGAATATGTCATTTTTAGAAAATCTATCAACCAACACAAACATTGAATCATGGCTACTATGCATTCTTGGTAACCTAAGAACAAGATCCACATGCTTAGATTCTCCTTGTTGGGATAGGTGTCATAACCATTATAATCCTAATGTTTATAGTATTTTTTTTAATTATTTATGTATTCATTTAACCCATATTTCTAGGGTGTCTCTTACTCAAATTGGCACTAGGTGTCACAAGTACTTTATATTTTGGAAAACATAAGACTCACTTAATATCATGAAATTTGTTAATTGTAAATATGACAACTTGTAAAGTGTGTAAGAGTTGTTGAAAAGGAAAGAGCATGATGAGAGGAAGTTAATTGTGGACTTGAAGAAAATCATGGACTACTTATGGAAAAGTCAAGACAGACTACTTAAGCATCCATGTTTGGTAGTGGCAATTTCTAGTTTTTTGGTAATTAACTCAACTTTATTTGGGTATTATATTTTGTGCATAAATATGGGTGCTTGAACTAAGTGGTAGTTTCCAGCATATAGTTACAAAAACCATTCGTGGTTTGTGTTTTTGTACATACCTATTTATTGAGTTCTCAAGTTGGAGGTATTATCATAATATTTTGCAAGTATCATTATACAACCAAAATATATCCAACATCATATCGATTTGTATGATCTCATATGAAGGATTGAGCCTAGAATCGTATTATAACCATTGGTGTTAAATTCAAAATACAACTGGTTCAATTTTAGAGGATAGGTTTTCCTAGGGTAATAGTATGTCAACGGTAACAGTATGTCAACTATATTTTTTTGAGTTGCATGCCAATACGTTTTATTGTATGTCCCATTTTCTTATTAGAAATTGTTGCATCTATGTCTCTTTACATTATCTCTCCTACTAGATTAGTGTAGGACATGTTGCCACCATCTCAAATTCCTTTCATTTGGTAGTAAATCCTAATTAATGGGAGTCCTAGGTGTTAGGAAAGATATTTTTTCAACCTTGATCTTGGTTTGAATTGGAGTTATACCTTGAGGAGATCTTTGTTTCAAGGAATATGGAATACACATGAAGACTAGAGATAGAAATATTTAGTAGTGCATTAATTTTAAGTCATGAAAGCCTAAGATGGAGGAAACACTCATATATCAAGATCTTTGGTGTTCAATATTTGGAAATAAACCTACATCTATGCCATCAGAAAACTAGGTTATGTTGGATAGGAAATTAAGAATCCTTATCAAGATCTACTCAGTTAATTATTTCAAGGAAAAATCCTTGGTTAACAATTTTTTCATCTAAAAGTTGTACACGTTGAGGACGAGTAAGGTTGGTTCTATTTCTAAGAACCTAAATGCATTCATCATGACTATGAGTGAGTTATATATAGTTGGTGTGAAGATAGAAGAAGAATGATGCATGATCATACTATGTTATTTTTCAAACTCGTGGGATAACCTAGTGATGGTTATCAAAAGAACTACTTCAAATATTGTGCTTGATGAGGTAGTGGATGGTTTACTCTTGGCATTTTTGCAAGGTCTACCTATGTCAAGGAATAAGCAGAATGCCATTCTAGTGGTGGTGGATAGGCTAACCAAGGTGACACATTTTATTCTAGGGAATTTAATCAATGGAGCTCTTGTCATAGCTCAAAAATTTATTCAAGAGGTGTTTAAATTGCATGGGATTCCTGAGAAGATCATTTCGAATAGGGATGCTCGTGTGACATCTAGGTTTTGGAAAACATTGTTTTCCTCACTTAGAACTCAGTTGAACATAAGCAGTATATAATCCAGAGACATACAGACAAAATGAAAGGGTTAACCAAGTGCTTGAAGATCTACTAAGGATATATTGCATGGATCAGCAAGACAAGTGGGAAGATTACCTGCCATTGGTTGAGTTTGCATACAATAATTCTTATCATTTTGTAATCAAGATGGCTCCATTCGAAGCATTGTATGACAGAAAATGTTGAACTCCTATAAGCTGGGATAAGCTATAGGATAGGATAAGGTTTAGGCCAAAGATGTTATTGAAAATGGAGGAGCAAGTAGGAATTATTAATCAAAGCTTAGCCAAAGCCAATGATAGGCAGAAAAAGCTATGCAAATTCTAAGCAGATACCCAAAAATTTTGCAGTAGGGGAAAAGGTGTTGTTGAGGGTTAAACCTCATAAGAGTTCCATCAAGTTTGGAATGTCATTCAAACTAGCTCTATGCTATGTAGGCCCTTTAGAGGTTCTTGAGGAAGTAAACGAGTTGTTGCATATTGAATTGTGTTGTCATCAACTCTTTCTAGGATGCACAATGTATTTCATGTCTCATACCTTAAGAAGTATATATACCATAACCATGTTATTGATTGGAATGCTTTATAGGTACAAGACCCAGGAGTGGTAACAATCGAGCCTCTCAAGGTGCTCAAAACACGTAAGCTTCACTTACGTAACAGAGAGGTTTTGCAATGCAAAGTCAAGTGGGACCAATATGTAGAAGATTTTGCCACTTGGGAAGACTATGTTGAGCTTACGCAGAAGTTTCCTCATGTCTTACATGCTTTTGAGATTTCTTGAAAAACAATTCTGATATGTTTATAGTTTATGTCTATGTCTGCTACTTAAAATCATCGAGGATGATGATTCACAAGGGGGGGATATGTTACACCCTATTGTGTTACTACTTATTTACTTTTACCTAGTTGGGTGAAAATGCTTTGTGTTTAGAAGCCTTGATAATTGGAGTCTAGTACTCGGAGCCTCCTCAGGAAACTTTCTTTAAAAACCTAAAGCGAAACTTTCACACACTCACTTCTAGTTTGGTCAAGTCAGGTTAATAGCTTGGGAAATAGTAAGTTACCTTTAGTCTTGCTTGTGTATGATTAGAAGAGGTTATGGTTTTATTTATGAATGTTCTTGTCTTGGGGGTTAAAAGTGTTGAGTCTCTTTGTGATGTGTGAGTTCTTCTTTATGTTTTTATATTTAATCGATGGGATATATATGTCATAAAATGTATATATGTATATGTCAATGATAAACTCATAC
>VDFB02009820.1:25152-60674 GCA_007258455.2 Sequoia sempervirens
GACAAAAAGTTGAAGTGGTTGAAAAACCATTGTGCAGAAGAGAATATGGTCTAAAGACCATAGGGGGAGAAAGTATGGAGAAGTATTGTCTAAAGAGAAAAGGAGGAGAGTGATCTAGAAAGCAAGTGGTTCTAATGTTGTAGTAGAAGAGTTGTCCCTGTCAGGGGGAGTATTTCTTATTGCAATATTGTTGTTGGCTATTTTTATTGTTGATGGTTTTTCAGAAAGCAAGTGTTTCCATCAATGACAAAGGGGGAGATTGTTGGAAGTTTGAATATGTTGGAGTTGTTTGTGAGTTGCTTGGGTGTTGTCATTGATGTCAACCCCTAGCATTGGAGTTGTTGGAAGTGTTGATATTAATGTCAACGCATTGT
This sequence comes from Sequoia sempervirens, assembly GCA_007258455.2. NCBI lineage: Eukaryota > Viridiplantae > Streptophyta > Pinopsida > Cupressales > Cupressaceae > Sequoia > Sequoia sempervirens. Next base: position 25,527 of record VDFB02009820.1, read on the forward strand.
ACTGATGTTGTCATTGATGTCCTACTTCAGTATAGTTGTAGAAGTTGTTATCTTGACTTATGGTTGGGGATATTGTTGTATTTGGAAAGTGTTGCATATGTTGTAGATTTTTTTTAGAGGTGTTAGTAATGTTTCTAATGAAGTTGGTTCACTTGGTTTCCAAGTACTTTTGAGAAAATTTGAATAAAAGAAAGTTTTGTATGGCTTAGTGGCATTTAGTGTTTTGCTCTGCATTTCTTCATGGTTGGAGATGTGCCCATGTGGTTTGGACTTGAAAATCAGGGGTGTTTAGAGGTGTTATCTAGAGTTTCAATTTCTAGATCCTTCTATTGTGGAAGATGTGTTTGATAGTATATCTATCTAGTGAAACAGGGTATCTAGGAGAAATGAGATTTCTCTGCATTTCTTTGTAGTGAAGGTTTTGAGGTTGTGAATCTGGAAACATGCTTATAATGTTTGTATCCACCTTCCTTTGAAGTTTCAGGTGTTGAGTTGTTCCACAGATTGTCTAATATGTTGGATGTTTGTGCCAACATGTCGGGTTGCACAGGATGAAGGTGTTCTTGAGTTTTAGGTGGTTGCAGTAGTTGTGCAAAACATTCTAATGATTTTGGAGTATTCTGAGATGTTGTATGAACACTGTGGAATTTTGTTGTGTGGTCCACGAGATGTTTTTTGATCTTGAAAGGTGTGTTTGGTGTCTCTTGTTAGTGTTAGTACAAGTTTGATTGACTTGGCATGCTAGCACTAATTACAAAGGATAATTGTTGATTGTGGAAGTGTTGAAAAGCATGTTTATGTAGATTTGGGTTCCAATTAAGTAGTGGCATGGTTTTGCTTCACTTTTTTTTATTATGGGTTTTTGGTGTCAACCTATTTGGTGATACATGATTCAAGGTGTATACTTTTCATTAAGGCAAACCTAATTGAGATTGTTTTAGGTCGTGGAGGGTATAAATGCAAGGTGAATTGTTTTATGGATGAAGTGTGAAGTGTGTAATGTGAAAGATGTGAAAGTGATCAAGTGTATTGATCTAAGTGTGAGCCTTAATGCCTATGACTTCCTAATGCAATGAGAAGGTGTCTACATTTCAGTCAATTTGATGAGTTGTTTGTGCTTCAATGGAACTGTACCTTTGGCATGTGAGAGATGCATTGTTAGTAGTTAAAATTGGTAGTGAGCCACCCCTTCTTTCTTATTTCTTTTGGGCAGCGAGTCATTTGGCAATGAGCCACCAACAGTGATTCTTTCTTTATCTTTCTGGGCAGTGAGCCTTATTGTATTTGATGTTGCAATTCATATATTAGTGAGCTAATCCACACAATGGTTTTTCCCTTCTTGGGTTTTCCACGTAAATCTAGTGTTCTTATGTGTTTGATGTGTTTGCATTACTACTTTACATGTTTACATTATGTTAATTCATGTTAAGGGCTTAATGGTGAATAAGGGTTTAAGAACTAATGCAAATCTAAATGTTAATGAGGGCTTTTGATTTTTCAAAAGTATACAATTGATTCACCCCCCCCCCTCTCAGTTGTCTTGTGCATCTAACACACATATTTTTGGTGTGAATAAATTTCTTGTGCCTAATTAATTCACTAAAGGATTGATTGTTCTACTTTCAATACAAGCATCCTCATAGAGAGCTAGCATAAGATTTCAAGAATCTCATGCCCACACACAATTTGGACCAAGATTTGGGAGATTTTTGGAGATCCACATAATCCTCCATACCTAGATGATCTTGCATCAAATTGCATCATTCCACTTGATGGTGTTGACAATGTACCAGGCTATGATGATAAGACCTTAAAGGAGTTTGAATATGATCCAAAACTTAAGTGTCTTGATGATCTAGAGACTACTCTTGTAGCTCCTACTTCTCAAGTTGAGATCACACAATTATCTTATGTTGGTGATTCATTGATTATTTCCAATTATTCATTCCAATAGGTATCTATTTGCCTTCATGATTCGGATTCCTACTTACCAAACATTGCTTCTTTGTTTGTGGAGTCTCACATTTTAGATTTGGAGGACCAATTTGAGTCTTTATCTCTCTTATTTGATGATAGTCATGGATCAACTATTGTCACTTCATCTTTTTCTTTGGAGTCAGTTCACGATCATTTTCCATTTGTTCCTAGTTTGTCATAGTTCTTTTGTGATTAGGTATGTACTTGATTGGATTTTGGCGTCATCATCATCAACAACTAAGAACTTGGCAACACATGAGTAGATTTCAGAGATACAATCTTCATACATATGGATTCCACTTCCTACCAATTCCTATATCTAGTGTGGGAAGCATCCCTACATTTGTACTTGGTTTATCTTCTTCCTAAGGTGAGAAACATTGTTGTTAGGCATTGGATTATGTTTTTTCTTCAAACATTTACCATATTTGCAAGTGATTATACATTGTGGTGGGGAAAAAAGGGGTTTGGGGGTGAGAGGGCGGGCGGAGCGGGGGGTAGGGGTTGGGCAAGGAGGGGATATCTTGTCTCTCTTTTTCCCTCTTATGGGGGTTCATTTATTTTATATTTGTGATCGATATAGTCCTTAGGGGTATCATTGAGTCCTCCATACATCATCTTTCTTTGTTTTATTTTCTCTTTTGTAGAGTTTTGTCCCATTGTTTTTTCTCCTTTTCTCCATTTGTGAGAGATAGCATTTGTATTGTAAATGGGTACCTAACATGGCCTTGTAGTTGGAACCCATCTTCATCTTCATAATCTCTTTGCATATTTTTCATAATAATCTCCTCCCTAAGTTGCACTTAAAAGGAAGTGTTGGTGTGAATAAATGTCTTATACCTAGTTAATTCACTTACTATGGACTTAGGGGACATATTCACATGTTAAGTTTACTTAAGATTATAAGATTCCTTCTAGAAGTCTTAGTTGTCATTTCTAGATCTTATCTTATCTTATGTTGTTATGAGTTATTTGTCTCATGTGATAGGATTAAGACACTTGTTATAGGGTGATCCCACAAAGTTGGTTTACAATTTTTGGGAGATTCTGATTTTTGCTGAAATCACATATTTTTAGAAAATATAATGATTTAAGCCTTTAAAAGTTTCATTTAAAAAATTTCAATTGAAGAGGGTTTGATCAAACTACCTTAGATCAAACCCCCTTGGATAGAACCCCACTAGTTTTCAACCATACCTATAACGGAGTCTCTTTTACACCTATCAAAATGCTAATAAAAAACCACTTTTGATTTACCTTTTGGAGGATCAAATGAATTCATTTAAATTTTATTTTTTGTAAGTATGTAGTCCTTATTATAAACTTCCCAAAAAGTATAATTCTAAATAAATTTAATTTTATTATTATATTTTTTTTATTTCTTGTGAATGTAGGTTTTTCACCAAAAATCAAGCTCTTTGTTTTGCACATGTGAAAAATAGCAGATTATCAAAAAAATTAAAAAATATGAGTGCACCAAATATTGAAGTCCTTGATCCAACAAAAAGAAAAAGAATTTCGATATATAAAAAAAAAGTTATGCGTTATACGATCACGCTATGTCTAAATTGTAATTGGTTTGACTTCAAAACTTGATTAAAGAAAAAATATTCAAAAAAATATCTAACAGAAGTGGAAGCACTAGATATCAGAGTTAAAATCTAAATTGAAGAATTATAATTTTATCCTTCATGAAAAAAAATTATGTTATACATGTGCGCCACTTTTAAAAATGTTGTTTTTTGAAAAAACTAGTTTTTCAAGGGAGATGGAAAAAGAAGTGCAATTTGATTCCTTAAATTTTTAAAAAAACATATTTAGAATCTACAGACAAAATGTCACAAAACTCTAGTTTGCATCATCTTCAAATTCCTCACGGTTTAGCCGCTATAGGTGCCCGAAAGTGAAAATTTAGTTAAAAAAAATTATTTCAGTGTCCAGTTTGGTCAAAAATTGTAAACCACTATTGTGGGATCAGCCTATAATCTTGTTTAATCCTTCCTCTCACCTTGTCTTTATAAGCAAGGCCTCTCATGTACATTTGTATATTCAACCATATATTCAATCTTGCATTGTTGAAGCAAGTATTCTTTCCATTTTCTCTTGTGGAAGATATGTTGGTCTAGCAACTATTCCTGGGGGTGTTGAGGATTCACCATTAACTCCTACACATATACACTCCCAATCAACTAAAGTTATGGAAATATAGGAACTTTACATGACCTCCTACTTGATTTATGTAATAAAAACTAGAGAAACTAGAGTAATAAAAAGAAGGTACAAATCTAGGAGCTTGATATTAATTTTATCACAAGGCATAACTATCAAATTCTTTAATTAGATTTTTTGTTATCATTATTTAATTTTGGTTATTTATAATAAATTTTCACTCCTTGAAGTAAAATTCTCATTATCAATTATTTATTTGATTTGAAAGAAACAAATACATCTTGAAATAAGTTTTAGTTAATTTTATATTTTGGGCCAAGGGAATTGGCACCTAATAGGTTGGGTATTTATGTCAATTACAAAGGAATTATAAGAGTTTGAGAACTTATTAGTTAGAAAGCAAGATATTTAGTAGCTAGTTAATCAATTTTCACATTAGCAATTTCATTGTAGATTTTTACATACTAGGTTATGTTCTCTGGAGAAATTTATGAAATTAAAATGAGAAAGATGGACTCAAATATATGTTACATGAGAAATTTTTTGGTTAATAGGTAGTGGGAGGTGATGTATCAAATTTGCATGTGTAACATAGTAATTTCGTGTGTTTCTTTCCACTTGTTAAAAATCCTCACATTTGCACTACTTTATGTTAATGACATTTATTATAGATCAAGAAAAGTTGGTTTAATTAGATTTAAGTATCTTTAAAAATTAGAATCAAAATTCATTGAATATATATATACTCTTTTTGCACCCAAACTCTTCTTATATTTTAAATTAAATTAAATTATGATAAATTTTGAAAAATTATAAATTTATTGTTAAAATGCATAGATCTAAGATTTGCAATGATAAGTTATTAAAAATATTAATATTATAACATCTAAAAGATAGTGGCCATATTGATTGATATATTTAATTTTTCCAAATCTAAAACACTAATCATTTTGAAGTGAACTTATTGTGTAATGTTACAAAGATTAGGTCTAGGGTTTGAAAATATTAACTTGTTATATCTAAAAATTACAAGTTTTTGGATATAGAATTACTATGGTTAGGAATGGCTATTCTACTATCTAAAAATCCTAACTCTTCTCTTTTAGTCCAATGGCTCTAACAAAGATCACCACTATTAACTTCCTATCATTCACAAATATTTTGGTAGCTGTAAATAAATGAATTCCATTACATATGTTTTTTTTGTTTTTGTTTTTGTTTTTTTTTTTATTTATCATCCATCATTATCACATGGATAAAATAATAAATCAACTTCATCCAACTCAATTAAAATCCAAATATCAAATTATATGCTCCACTAAAAATCATTCATTTTAGTTGTAGGGTTAGTACATGGAGATGGGGACAAAAAGAGGTCAAAGTGGTCATTTATTCTTCTAAAATCAATTAAACTAAAACTTTGATAAGTAAATGTAGATTTCTACAATAAAAATTTAGAGATTTGATAATAACATTAATTGTAGTACTCTAAACCTAGTTTCTAAACTACTAAGAATTTTTAAAATGAATATGATTAAGAGGGTAAAACGTCGAATGTAAACAAAAGTGTTTCTAATTTTATCACTAAACATAACATAGTGTTTGGTGTGTGTCCCCCAATTTTTTCACTATGTTAAGTTATTTAAAACTAACTAGTGGAAAAGTAGTTAAAATTTAGTACTAAAACTTATATAATCAAAAATATATTTTTCAATGTGTATAGAATGAATTATGGACCAATCCTACTTTGAAAAAACAAAGATAAACAAATAAAAAATTATGAAGAAAAAATAATACATGTATATTTGAGGAATATGAAAACTATTAAAAATACTTAAGTTTATTCAAAATATTAGAAAATATGGGTAGAAAGCTAAGAAGAGGCTTGTGATTTTGGTGGTCATTTCATAAAATTTAATTGTAAAAAAATATAAATTTAATAAGGGTGAAGTTCAAATATTCTGCTTTATTTTAAAAACATGAATTTGTGAGTGAAAAGGAGGTCCAACCTCTAAGATTGGAAATTTAACTTATATAAGTAGGATTTGAATAATATAAATTATGGAATAAATAATGTGTACATGTTATTTAAAATATAAATAAAGAAAAATAATTAATATAATGCATATATGTTATAATATATAGGTGTTATTGTATATGCAAGCCATAGCACATACACATTATGCCTCGTAGACATTTTTTTAAAAAGGCTATGCATTTGCTTCATAATTACACATCTAGCCATTTTTTGTCTCACATATTGATACACTTACCCCATATCTAGATAAATTCAACAACATCATGTCCATTTTGTAACCATGTGCTTACTTCTTCAACCACAACCTATGAATTTAGACACATACTCATCTTTTTTGGTATCCTCATGACTTTAGTAGCACTATCAAATTCATCAACAACTACTACTAAAATTTATAGAAATTTTGAACTTTAATTGCAATTACCATCCTATTTTTCACATGTGCACTTTAACAACTAAAAACTAGTACATGATCCCAATGTTCCAACTTTATAAGTAGATCCACATCACTTGATCATCTTTGAATAAGCCTCATCAATAGAATCATAGACCTAATTCTAATAAAAAACAAACACCCATTATCCACGATTGAATTCCTCCCTTTCTTTAGATAAAATGATATCAAAATCAAAATATATAAACAGAAAGGGAGGAATACTTTCTACTAAACTGGGGTCATTCTTTGGAAGGGAAGCCTTTCTTCTTTTAATCAACCATTCTTGAAATCTTATCATAGGAGACCTTTTGAACTTAGGGGTTCTAATGAATTGACAATCCTTCATGGAATCATTACAATCCATCATCCACATATCATCTCCATCAACTTTTATTCCATATTCTTTTATATTATACAATATTTTTAAATAACCACTTCTTGAGATCCTAGCTACTAAGGTGAGTCAATTTGAATGATTTGGTGCTCTATCTAGAATACATAATTTATACATACCTTAGTTACATCATAATAAACTAAATTGAACACATCAAAAAATGGTTTTGATGGTCTATCCCCTTGTGTAGGATAAATTTCTATGAAAATGAAGGATATTATTTAAGCCCTATCCTTGAGTATTTGTAGAAACAATTATCTTTCCTATCTTCTATCTTGTACTTGCTAAGGTTTTTCAAGAAATTTTCCATATTCTTCAAGTTTTTTAAGAGATCAATGGGATCCTTGATCGTAGTTCATGACTTTGTAGCAAAATTGGAAGGTAGGCTTGCAGATATGGCTGTGCGTTCATGGATCCTGCATACATTCCTGCCAGGTTATGAGGAAAGCCATGAAGGATATGGCAGAGGATGACAACATGGCAGTTGATTTATCGAGAACTGTTTGTGTGCCCATCCTCAATGAGAGTTATTTGCAAGAGCAGATGACACTGCACTTTTTTTTTTCAGGAATTTAGCGCAGTGTATTGAACTTTTGAGAATAGAGCTTCGAGAACATATTCCACAAAATTTTGAGCTCTGTTCGGAATGATTTGTGGGTCTCGAAAAGCTAGAGATCCCCGTCATATATTTAAGAAAGGTTTAAAAAAGACCACTTCTTTTTCTTCTATTTTTGGGATTAGAGATAAATGGTTGGGGCCCGGGGGTTATCTAGTTTGGTCTCTTTGCTGGTGCTGTCTGCTAATGGTGTGCAACTAGCTATGCAGAATCCCCTCTTGGAAGGTGTGAATGGACCTTATGTTGTACCTGGCTTGCAGCCATCTTAGGATGGTGGTGTTAATTTTTGCATGGTGGATGTTATCACTGTATATGCTAGGGGATCGCTACATTTTATTTTTTGAATTATTGACTGCCTAATCTGTATGTATGATTTCTTTCTCTTTGGAGTGGACCCACCTGTGGGACCCACAACTCATTAATTTGAAAAAACAGGCATCCACAAAACCTTTTTAAAAAAATTGCCATTCTTAAAGCCCATCATTCAAACTCAGAGAAACTCGGGGAAAAAAATATCATCCTTATTCTGTAGCAGATATTTAATGGTTTCCAAAGACCAGCAGGAAGGAAAGAATTTTCAAATACAAATTAGCATAAAAAGATAATTAAAAGCAAGTTTGTGCTGACTTAATTTATCTAAAGCAGCCAGCACCATTACACTGCAAAACTTTCTAATGGCAAGATGATTTGCCATGACAAAATTTGCATTCACAGAACTTCACAATATTTTCCCATATTAAAATTTCTTCAGTATATCATCAAACACAAACATTGCTAGCATATTAGATTTTTCTAAAATATCCGGAGCAAACAAAATCAAACAACTGTTCTCTGTCCCTTTACTTTTGAATCTAGAACCACTGCACACAGATCTTGCTATTCAATAGTAGAACAGTAGCATGGATACTTTCAACAAGATAAATTGCATAAAACTGCAGAAATTTACAAGTCTCCCCCACACCAAAATCTCTCTAGATAAAAAATGACGAATTCTCTGCCTTGTAGTCGGTATTTAGAGTTAGGGTTTGTCTAAGTATCGGACATAAACTTTCTAGAGAAAACAAGACACGCTTTCTGCATCTCCTGGTCATTTAAAACCTCTTGAGAGGAGTTTCAGATTTTCGAATAAATATAACACACAAAATCAATCAAATAATCAGATACTCCCTCAGTCAATTTTTAATTTTTCTGAGGAAATTCAGCTACAAAACACACTAGTCTATCCAATTTTCACACAATAGTCTGAATAATTTTAACAAGACAGTTTGCATGTTTATACAGAATTTTACCTATAAAAGAATATCTCTTTAAAAATAGCATATTCACACAAACCTTTATACATCTTTTTAAGAGTTTATAGTTAGGGTTTGACAAAATTTCTGAGAATTTGTTTCTTGAAAAACAAGATAAACTAACTAGCTTCCGTCTGTACATTTCAAACGATTAGTTAAAGTTTAGCGTTTTTGAAATCACCTGAACCCTAAATCGTTAGTTATTATTGTTCAGGAGAAGAGATGCTCCAAATCCCAGTCTGGCAACCCTCCTGTTGGGATATTGATAAGGTAAGACTGGATCCCTGCAATTAAGCCCTATTGCCTTTCCATATGACCATCCCATCCCTCGCAGTAGGGCTTCTCCGAATTCCTCTATGGGCATCCTCTCGTAAGCTTCCAGTGATGCTTCATCAGCGCACATCTCTATGTCTTCTCGCAATTTTTGTTTCTCCATCTCATCCTTGGACAAGAAATCTGAGTCCTCTGAAATAATTGAGTTATCTTGCAACACTTGAGTCGGCAATTCGAACCTCTGGGATTTGGCATTCAATTGGGTATTGATGACCATAAATAGGTGTTGATTTTTGTAGCTCAAAAGGTGGGATGTGGATTTGTTTTAAAGAAACTTGAGTTGGATATGCTTTAAATCACTTTAAAGCAATTCAAGTTAGATATGCTTTAAAACAATTCGAGTTGGATTTTTAGCAACAACAGGATTTTTATTCTTTAATAGAATGTTTTCGAGTTTGTGAGGATAAGATAAATCCAAGAGTGATTTTATGTGTAATTAAAGCCAAAGAAAGCAAGGAAAGATTCTTTCCTTGCACGCTAAGTAAAGCAGCTAGGCTCTATAAATGTAAGATTGTTGTAGCAAACTCATGTTGTATTTTCGAAAGAAAAGTTTGTTGTTAGGCTAAATAGAAGATCCAACATTTGCAGGTTTTTCCCCGCATTGGGGTTTCCTAGGTAATTCTGTGTTATTGTCTTTTTGTGATTGGCTTCTTGTTATTTTTGCTTCCACTGTTATTAGTTGTTAATTAACCTAGTTGTGTTAATTGTTATAAATCATATTTCTTTCTGTGAATTTATTGAGCAATTAATCTATTGTTGGGTTATAGAAATTAACATGGTAGAGCTCTAAACTCTGAATACGAAGCCAAGATTTGTGACGCAGATTTCAAGAAAAAAAAAATCAGATTTTCGTCTCCAGTTCTTTTTGTGGCTATGGCAACCAACGTTCGATACGAGGATAGGCTTGAGGGTGTGTCTAACTTTTTGCAGTGGAAGGTTTGGATTACATTTGTTCTCAAGGAGAACAGGCTCTGGATCTATGCTAGTACAGAAGTGACACCACCAACAAATGATCTTGTTGCCTTAGATTCACATGAAGTCAAAGAGGCCAAGGCTCAAAGGATTATCCTAGATGGAGTAAGAGATCATTTAATTCCTCATTTATCAAGGAAAGACACCACCAAGAAGATGTGGGATACGCTCACAAAACTTTATCAGAGCGACTATCAAAGTCGTAAGATGATGCTCAAGGACAAATTGCATAATACGAAGATGTCCAAAGGTGAGAGTGTGACCTCTTACTTGTCCAAGCTGACACAGGTCAGGGATGAGCTTGCTGCTATTGGAGAGACGATTAATGAAGATGAGTTGGTGCGTATAGCCTTGAATGGTTTTTCAAAGCACTGGGAAGTGTTTGTCAAGTGTGTTGTCGGTAGAGATCGGCTACCTGATTGGGCAAGACTTTGGGATGATTTTGTTCAGGAGGAGATCTGTGAAGGTGCTCATCGAGGAGATCAGATGAAGAAAATCTTGCTCTTGCAAGCAAGGGTAAGAAGAAGTCCAATAAAGAGCAATCGGAAGGTTCTTCTTTCAAGAGTGGGAAGAAGAAAGATCTAAGCAAGATAAAATGTTTTTGCTGCCATCAGATGGGTCACTATGCCAATCAACGTCTAAATAAGAAAAATAAGGACAAGAAGCAAGTTGTTGCTACAGCAGAGGTGGATGAGTTTGCATCACGATTTGAGAATGAGTTTTCACTCATTGCTTGTCTCTCAAGTTCAATTGCCAACAAGGTATGGTATATTGACAGTGGGGCTTCTCGCCACATGACGGGATTCAGAGAATGTTTCACCAAGTTGGAGGAGAAGAAGCTGGATTTCTATATTGAGCTCGGAGACAATGCCAAGTACCATGCAATAGGTATTGGCACCGTCAAGTTTCAGAGGGAGTCTGGAAAACCTTTGTTGGTGGAGGATGTGTTTTATGTCCCTGGCATGACAAAGAATTTAATCTCAGTTTTTGCTTTGGAAGACAAGGGTTACATCGTGACCTTTGAGAGGGGAAAATTCTATATTCATCCCAAATATTTCAAGGTTGCAAAAGTGAATGGAGCCAGGCATGGTAGCTTGTTTCGGTTACAGTTTGAGCTAGCACATGCGTTGGTTAGTAGCTATAAAGGGATAGGAGAATTGTGACATAGGAGGATGGCTCACCTTCACCATGGAGCACTTAATATTCTTAAGTAAATAGTGGTGGGGCTGCCTAAGATAAAAACAGAAAAGCATGAGGTGTGCAAAGGCTGTGCACTTGGGAATTATGCCAAGACCAATTTTCCAAATAGTGACACTAGATCTAAAGGGATTTTAGATCTCATACACTCATATGTGTGTGGACCTATGTCAACAACATCCTTGAATGGATATGAGTATTATGTTACCTTCATTGATGATTTCTCCAGGAAGACGTGGATATATTTCATGAAGAATAAAGATGAGGTCTTTAGTAGGTTCAAAGAGTTTAAGGCTCTCGTGGAGAACCAAACTAGGAAGAAGATCAAGATACTAAGGTCTGATAATGGAGGCAAGTATACCTTGAATGCCTTCAAAGATTTATGTGCTCAAGAAGGTATCAAGAAAGAGTTGACAGTTCCGTACAACCCTCAGCAGAATGGGGTTGATGAACGGAAGAACAGGGCTATAATTGGAGCAGCCAAGGCCATGCTTCATGATCAGGATATGCCTTGGTTCTTATGGACAGAAGCTTGCAACACAGCTGTGTATTTGAAGAATAGGATCCCTCACAAAGTGTTGGGCAAGTTGACTCCAGAAGAGGCATTCTCTAGTAAGAAACCAAACTTGGGGCACATTCGCATCTTTGGATGCCTTGTGTATTGTCACATTCCTGTTGAGAAGAGAACCAAGTTGGATCCTATTGCAAAGAAGGGTATCCTTGTTGGGTACAATGAAACTTCTAAGGCTTATCAGGTTTACATTCCTGCTCTCAGGAAAATAGTCGTTCGCAGAGATGTAAAGTTCGAGGAAGAGAGGGCTCTTTAGAAATCTAGCAACTTGATGAATGAGGGGGAGCAATCAACCACAGTTGAGGCAGCACAATTTCCTCAAACTTCAGTCACGCAAGCTGGAGAGCAGAGCGAGCAGGCCGAGCAGGGTGATCAAAAGGAGGAATCAATAATTCTTCAACCTCAAATTCCTATTACAGAAAAGAGGAGAAACAGGGCAGCTAAGCAGACACTGAGAGAGGCTCAAGAATATGTAGGTGATCCTCAAGATTCAATCAGACAGAGAAGGGCTCCCAAATGTTATTTTGAGTATGTGGCACTTATGAGTGAATTAATTGAAGTAGAACCTTCTAGCTTTCAGGAGGCATCCAAGCACCAAGTGTGGAGAGATGCCATGGTGGAAGAGTATTCTTCCGTCATGAAGAATAATGTGTGGGAGGTAGTACCAAGACCAAAAGATAAGTCTGTGGTGGGTTCGAGATGGTTGTAAAAGATTAAGCATGCTGCAGATGGTAGTGTGGAGAAGTTCAAAGCCCAATTTGTGGCTAAAGGGTTTTCTTAGAAGGAAGGAGTCGACTATGATGATACTTTTTCTCCAGTAGCCAGGTACTCATCCATAAGAGCTATCATTTCTGTAGCAGCACAAATGGGTTGGAGGATTCACCATATGGATGTAAAAAATGGCCTTCCTCAACAGAGTGATTGAGGAAGAGATTTACATAGAGCAGCCAGAAGCATTTGAAGCACATGAGAGGGATTCTCATGTATGCAGGTTGAAAAGAGCACTGTATGGACTCAAGCAGGCTCTCAGGGCGTGGTATTCACGTATTGACAGTTACTTGCAGAGTGTGGGCTTCATCAAGAGTGAGGCGGATCCGAACCTGTACTATGTTCAGGTGAAGGGCGAACTTCTCATATTGTTGTTATACGTTGATGACCCATTTCTCATAGGGTCAGAGGAGCTCAGAGCGCACTACAAGCGGGATCTTGCAGGAGAGTTTGAGATGAAGGACTTGGGGTTGATGCACTACTTTCTGGGATTGGAGTTGTGGCAGAAAGAGGGAGAGATCTTCCTTGGACAAGGGAAGTACTTAATTGATATCTTGAAGCGATTCAGAATGGAGAATTGTAATCCTATGTCAACGCCACTTGTGACCAATTGGAAGAATATTGATGCTTCTAGATCAGAGGCAGTGGACCCGACTCTATACAAACAGTTGATAGGCTCTCTTATGTATCTGGTCAACACTAGGCCAGACATTTGTTTTGCAGTGAACTCACTCAGTTAGTTTATGGCGAAACCTAAACATGTGCACTAGATAGCTGTGAAGCATGTTTTGAGATATCTCTGAGGCACAGTTGATTATGGGCTAAAGTATGTTCAGTAGGATGGAGTGAAGCTCAAGGGGTTTACTGATGCAGATTGGGCAGGCAGTACAGCTGATCGAAAGAGCACTTCAGGGTGCAGTTTTAGTTTGGGATCAAGAGCAGTCTCTTGGTACAGCAGGAAACAAAAGTCAGTTACACTGAGTTCTATAGAGGTCGAGTATATGGAAGCTAGTATGGCTACATGTGAGGCTATCTGGCTTCAGAAACTTCTAGCTGGGCTCTTTGATTAGGAGCTGGATCCTACAGTCATTTACTGTGATAATTAGAGTTGTATCAAACTCTCTGAGAATCCATTGTTTCATGACAAGTTAAAGCACATTGAGATCAAGTACCACTTCATCAAAGATTGTGTGGAGAAGGGGATAGTGAAGTTCAATTACATTCCTACGGAAGAACAAATAGCAGATATCTGGACGAAGGCCTTGATGAAGAGTAAGTTTGAATTCTTCAGGGACAAGTTGGGTGTGGTGCAAAACACCTTCCTCGCTAAGAGGGAGTGTTGATTTTTGTAGCTCGAAAGGTGGGATCTGGATTTGTTTTAAAGCAACTTGAGTTGGATATGCTATAAATCATTTTAAAGCAATTCAAGTTAGATATGCTTTAAAACAATTTGAGTTGGATTTTTAGCAACACAGGATTTTTATTCTTTAATAGAATGTTTTCGAGTTTGTGATGATAAGATAAATCCAAGAGTGATTTTATGTGTAATTAAAGCCAAAGAAAGCAAGGAAAGATTCTTTCCTTGCACGCTAAGTAAAGCAGCTAGGCTCTATAAATGTAAGATTGTTATAGCAAACTCATATTGTATTTTCGAAAGAAAAGTTTGTTGTTAGGCTGAATAGAAGATCCAACATTTGCAGGTTTTTCCCCACATTGGGGTTTCCTGGGTAATTCTGTGTTATTGTCTTTTGTGATTGGCTTCTTGTTATTTTTTCTTTCACTGTTATTAGTTGTTAATTAACCCAGTTGTGTTAATTGTTATAAATCATATTTCTTTCTGTGAATTTATTGAGCAATTAATTTGTTGTTGGGTTATAGAAATTAACAATAGTAGTCATGAATTACTTAGCCTGGGAATGGTTTTGAGAGGCTGGGTATCAAATTTGGTTATGTATTGGAGATTCTCCTGAGGTTCATTAGATTTAGGTTTAACGTAGGGTTTTCTAGGAAAATGTAACGAAAACTTTACTAGCGCAGGGCTTGAACTATCTGAATATGAAGAATTATCTACAGCAGAAACGGGTTCTTCTTCCATGGAAAATCAGCAGCTCAAAATTTGATTGATGTTGAATGTGTACTGACAAGATTTGGCTGGTGTGGTTATATGCATTGTGCGTTTGGAAAATCACAGTTGAGGGCCCAGTGGGGGTGCACCCTAACTTTATGGGTGTAAAGAGCCGCGTTAGTGTCACAATCTTCTAAGTAAATTAACATTTTTTTTAACTTGGCTATATTACGAGTTCTTAAAAAAATAATTATTTATTCATTAATAAAATTTATTCTATTTAAATATTTTTTTCGAAGGCGTTTCTTTTATAAGAGGGAGTGATCAACGGCTGTCACTTCAAGTTCAAACTCATCTCGACCAGTGATTTTAGTACTTCCAAGGGATGCAAGAAGATCAAACTCATTTCAATAGTAATTTTAGTATTTGGTAGGAAATGACAATTGTTGGTGGAAAAACAAGTTTAGGTGGAAGTGGAAGTTGATATTTGTTGATTTTTTTTTTTTGTCTTCAAGGATGTATTTGATGAAGCATTGATTTGCAAGTATAGGATGTTTTGCATATGTGTACGCTCACATAAAATCTTTAAATATTTAGGATGGCGATCAATGAATTAGTAGTAGAGAAGCATTAAAATCTACGACACAAATCTTGTAAATTTATTGCAAGCTTTTATATCTTGTCTTCACTTAATTTTTGTTGTGTTATTAGTTCTAAACTAGTGGCTTTTACATTGTATGTATGTTGTTGCACAATTATTTGTGCACATCTTCTTCAATTTTTATTTTTTTTATCTTTGTGGATTTTGATTGATAAAAAATTGTAGTTGAATTACTAAGATATTAGGAAGATGCTCAATTTATGCCCTATTGGCCATCAAATGTATTTATGTGTTGATTGTAGCATACCATATGTTATCCATCACATAGACAATAATATCGAACTTGTTCAATACTACAATGGTTTTCACATATTAGAGAAATGTGATAATTGATATAAATTTTATATCATCTCAATTGATATGAACATGTGAACAGGGATAAATGGAAAGATCAATCAAGAGGGAAAACAACACAAGGGTTAGATCAAATCACAAACCAAAACCCAGTTGACCAAATTAACCCCATTACCAATGAAGTGACAAGCTAAAATCAAATGAAATAAACAAGAAACAAGAGAATTAATCAGACTAAACCCTACTTTTACCTCACCCAAGAATGCAATTCCTTACTCTATTATTAAATTATGCCTTGATATGTTGGATTGCTTATGCTTAGCATAAACAAAATTGTGCAAAAGCTTGAAAGATTGATGGCCATGGAGGATTGATTGGTTTGAAACTCAATTGGAGAGAATTACCAATTAGATCAAAACTTTTTAGGAGGCCTCATTATTGAAGGATTAATGCTTGTTTTATGGATTTCAGGATATCTAATCGATGGTCGAGATTGAATGTTCAGATCAATGGTGGAGAGTGATTAAAGGGTGGAAAATACATCCATGGAGAGGAAATGTTCAGTTAATTGAAGCTCTTCCCTAAAATTTAAGAAGATTTTTGAGATATTTTGGAGGGAAGATATTTTTAAATTTGAATTTTATTTGATTTGAATTTTGGAATGTTTCATTTGGAGAGAATGTGCAACTAAATGAATTAAATAGTGCATTTAATTGTGGAAGAAAATTAGTTAATTAACTAATTGGGAAATTTTTTAATTATGAGAGATAAGAAGAAATAATGACTTTTAATTAAATAATTAAGTTGATGAGAGGAAAATTAGAAATTAGTTAAATAATCAAGATTATTTAATTAAAGTGAGATACAAAAGAATTTTTGAAAATTAATTAAATAAAGGTAAGTGCACAAAGATGGGGGGCCAAAAAGGGGTCTTAAGTGGCTATTTTTTTCGAAATTAGGAAATACTAACCTTGGATGAGAAATTGGGGATAGTTACACTCAAAATTTTAAGATGGAACAAAAATAAAAGTCATAGTGCTCTTAATCTACTTTCTAAACTAGTATATTATTGAAAAAAGGTAGAGATTAAGGGGCCTTTGGTTCATTATAGAGCCCCTTTAGCTCTATAATGAATGGTTCATAAGGCACAACACTTGTTGAAGCTTTTGCAAATGGGGTTGCAAGCTAAGTGGGCTTAACCTCAAGGAAAACTCCATGGTAAAGTGCACTTGAGTTGGAGTAGTACAGAGATGGGTGACCTCCCGGGAAGGCCCAATACCTCACCTCTATGTGCATCATCTAGATACAATGAGTGCTAAGTGGACCATCCATTATCATGAGATACGGGTTCTTGCGAACCACTACTCATAAAACATGGGTCAATGAGTTTGACTCGAAAAACTACATGATTGAATCCTAATAGCAATATCATAATAATTCATGTACTTAGAGAATTATTTTACGATTAACCTCTCACATTATAGAGGATAGGGTTTAGGGTTTAAGGTATAAGGTTAAGGGATGGTGTTTAGGGTTGAGGGTATAGGGTTAAGTGTATAGGGTATAGGGATTAGAGTTTAGGATATTTGGTATAGGGTTGAGGGTTTAGGGTTTAGGGTTTAGGGTTTAGGGTTTAGATTACAAGGACGAATGTAGGGTTTAAGGTTTAAGTATGGGGTTGAGGGTTGAGGGTTTACATTTGAGGAATAATGTTCAAGGTTGAGGGTATAAGGTTAAATGTATAGGGTATAAGGATTAGGGTTTAGGATATTGGGTATAGGGTTTAGGGTTGAGGGTATAAGGTATAGGGTTAAGGGTTAACAATGTAGGGTTTAAGGTTTGAGTATAAGGTTGAGGCTATGGGGTTGATGGATAATGTTCATGGTATATGGTATAAGGTTGAGGGTATGGGGTATATGGATGAGGGTTGAGGGTGTAGGTTTTAGGGTTTAACGTATAGGGGAGGGTTGAGGGATAGTGTTCAGGGTTGAGGGTATAGGGTTAAGTGTATAGGGTATAGGGTTCAGGTTATTGGTTTTAGGGTTTAGGGTACAAGGTTGAATGTAGGGTTTAGGTTTAAGTATAGGGTTGAGGGTTGATGGTTTACAATTGAGGGATAATGTTCAAGGTTGAGGGTATAAGGTTCTATATAGGGTATAGGGATTAGGGTTTAGTATATTGGGTATAGGGTTTAGGGTATGGGTTGAGGATATGATACATAGGGTTAAGGGTTGAAAGTGTAGGGTTTAGGGTTTAAGTATAGGGTTGAGGGTATAAGGTCAAGGGACAATGTTCAGGGTTTAGGGTATAAGGTTGAGGATATATTGTATAGGGATGAGGGTTGAGGGTGTAGGTTTTAAGGTAGAGGGTTGAGGGTTGAGGGATAGCGTTCAGGGATGAGGGTGTAGGGTTAAGTGTATAAGGTATAGGGATTGAGGGTATAAGGCATAGGTTGAAGGGTTGAGAGTGTATGGTTTAGGGTTTAAGTATAGTGTTGAGGGACAATGTTTAGGGTTTAGGGTATAAGGTTGATGGTATAGGGTATAGGGATGAGGATTGAGGTTGTAGGGTTTAGGGTATAGGGTTTAAGTTATAGGGTTGAGGGTTGAGGGATGAGGACTTAAGTATAGGGTTGAGGGGATAGGATATAGTGTTGAAGGTTGAGGGTTTACGGTTTATGACTAAGGTATAATGTTCAGGGTTGAGTGTCTAAGGTTAAGTGTATAAGGTATAGGGATTACCTAGTTTAAGATATTGGGCATAGGGTTTAGGGTATGGGTTGAGGGTATAAGGCATAGAGTTAAGGGTTAAGAGTGTAAGGTTTAAGTATAGGGATAAGGGAAAATGTTTAGGATTTAGGGTATATGGTATAGGGATGAGGGTTGAGGGTGTAGGGTTTAGGGTTTAAGGTATAGGGTTGAGGGTTGACGGATTAGGGCTTAAGTATAGGGTTGAGAGTTGAGGGATAATGTTCAACCCATTGAGTGTCTAAGGTTAAGTGTGTATGGTATAGAGATTACAGTTTAGGATATTGGGTATAGGATTAGGGTACAGGTTGAGGGTATAAGGCATAGGGTTAAGGGTTGAGAGTGTATGGTTTAGGTTTTAAGCATAGGGTTGATGGACTATGTTCAAGGTTTACAGTACAAGGTTGAGGGTACATGGTATAGGGTTGAGGGTACATGGTATAGGATTGAGGGTGTAGGGTTTAGGCTTTAAGGTATAGGGTTGAGGGTTGAGGGATTAGGGTTTAAGTATATGGTTGAGGGTATAGGGTATAGGGTTAAGGGTTGAGAGTTTATAGTTGAGGGATAATGTTCAACAAGTGTTGAGTGTATAAGATTAAGTTTCTAGGGTTAGGGATTAGGGTTTAGGATATTGGGTATATTGGGGGTATCAGGACATGAATAACCCGGCCAAAATAACCCTGGACAGAATAACCCGACCAAAATAACCCAAGGACAAAATAACCTAGGGTCATAATAACCCTTGGACAAAATAACTCATGGTCAAAATAACCCATGGACAAAATAACCCATGGTCATTTTAGATCAAGCTAGTAAACTAGAAATGACATAAAATAAATTATAAATATGATTTGAGGCACCATAGAGGCTATTTAGGTCATTTTAGACCATATATCCATTATATACCCCCAAAATAGTCTTAAAACACCTTTAATATGCTTAAATAACCTATAAAATGGTAAATAATTATAAAAATAAAGGAAATTTCGTGGGAATAAGTTGATTAAGAGTTATTATGAAAAGATATAAATGAAAAGGCATTAAGAAGATATACAAAGTGGTAGAATTAAGAGAAGTAAAGAATGGAAGAAGGGGCAAACACGTTACAGTGTCGATGAAGTATTTGCATATGAGATCAAGAAACTTGTTGCATTAGCTTTTGTGCCTCAGATAAATGTAATTGATGCATTTGAAACACTTCAACAATCTCCTTAATATACAGAACATGACGAGACCCTACAACCCATAATTGATTATTTTGAAGACACATGGGGATAATAAAGTTTTTTTAGCAACATACATGTAATTTATAAATTTTGTTTTCCCTTCTCTATATTCTTATGGGGATATTTTGTCCATGGGTTATTCTAACCATGGGTTATTTTGGCTTGGGTTATTATGACCCTGGGTTATTTTGTCCCTGGGTTATTGTGACCGGGTTATTTTGTCCAGGGTTATTTTGGTCGGGTTATTATGTCCCGTAACCGGTTTAGGGTATGGATTGAGGGTATAAGGCATAGGGTTAAGGGTTGAGAGTGTAGGGTTTGGGGTTTAAGTATAGGGTTGAGGGTATAGTGTTGAGGGACAATTTTTAGGGTTTAGGGTATAAGGTTGAGGGTATAGGTTATACGGATGAGGGTTGAGGGCGTAGGGCTTGGGGTTCATGTTATAGGGTTAAGGGTTGAGGGTTTACAATTAAGGGATAATGTTCAGGGTTAAGTATCTAAGGTTAAGTGTGTATGGTATAGGGATTAGGGTGTAGGATATTGGGTATATATAGGGTTTAGGGTATGGGTTGAGGGTATAAGGCATAGGGTTAAGGTTTGAGAGTGTATGGTTTAGGTTTTAAGTATAGGGTTGAGGGACAATGTTCAAGTTTTATGGTATAAGGTTGAGGGGTATAGGGTATATGGATGAGGGTTGAGGGTGTAGGGTTTAGGGTTTAAGGTATAGGATTGAGGGTAGAGGGATTAGGGCTTAATTATTGGGTTGAGGGTATAGGGTATAGGGATTGAGGGTATAAGGCATAGGGTGAAGGGTTGAGAGTGTATGGTTTAGGGTTTAAGTATAGTGGTGAGGGGACAATGTTTAAGGCTTAGGGTATAAGGTTGAGGATGTAGAGTATAGGTATGAGGGTTGAAGTTGTAGGGTTTAGGTTTTAAGGTATATGGTTGAGGGTTGATGGATTAGGGCTTAAGTATAGTGTTTAGGTATAGGGTATAGGGTTGAGGGTTGAGGGTTTATAGTTGAGGGATAATGTTTAGGGTTGATTGTTTAAGGTTAAGTGTATAGTGTATAGGGATTAGGGTTTAAGATATTGGGTATAGGATTTAGGGTATGGGTTGAGGGTATAATGCATAGGGTTAAGGGTTGAGAGTGTATGGTTTAGGTTTTAAGTATAGGGTTGAGGGACAATGTTTAGGGTTTAGGGTATAAGGTTGAGGGTATAGGGTATAGAGATGAGGGTTGAGGGTGTAGGGTTTAGGGTTTAAGGTAAAGGGTTGAGGGTTGAGGGTTGAGGGATTAGAGTTTAAGCATAGGGTATAGGGTATATAGGGTTGAGGGTTGAGAGATAATGTTCAACCCACTGAGTACATAAGGTTAAGTGTGTAGGGTATAGGGATTAGGGTTTAGGATATTGGGTATAGGGTTTAGGGTATGGGTGAGGGTATAAGGAATAGGGTTAAGGGTTGAGAGTGTAGGATTTAGTATTTAAGTATAGGGTTGAGGGACAATGTTCAGGGTTGAGGGTATAAGGTTAAGGGTGTATACGTATGAGGGATGAGGGTGTAAGATCATGTCATGTACAATGACACATACGACATAAAAATGGAATTGTGGTGAAATTTCATATCACACACAACACAAGACATAGATAACACTTATAAGATATCATTACTCCAAGAAAGGTCTCGCAAGTGGAAGACTTGCTAATAATGGAATGAAACTATCATGACATGCCTACGAGAGGGTGAACTACACTAGTATGATAATCGAGTCCTAACACCATGATAATGTTTTCTTATAGACTCAACATATGGGTAGGATGACACAACTATATACCTCAATCCAACCCCCGATGTAGTACCCCTCCGCTTTGGGCCCATCGTGTTGTGTGAGTGAGTTGTTTATTTGAGATGTCTTGCTGACTTCATGAATTCATATATTTTCACATTAAATATTTATATATAGCTTCTTCTAAATATTCATAGTTAAATTAAGTAAAGCAATAATAAAATATTTTAAGGATATTTGAGACATGTTCATACGGTGTATCTTATCCACCTCTTATAAGGGTAACTTTGAGTTGGGTTCTAAAAGGCGATTAGTGTCACTTATAAGCTATAATAATTTAAATAAATTATTATTCCCTTATAAAAGGAAGAGAGTCTATCTATATATATATAATAAGAAATTAATAATGTGTTTAAAATAATCTCTCTTTTTATACAATCATGAGAATATGATATATCATTTAATGAATAAATTTTAAAATTTAAATTATATATATTAATGAGGAAGGTGTTTGGGTTTGATAAAACCTTAGGCAGATAATTATTATTCTTAATAAATATTTATTGGCTAATATGTCTTTTATGTTTGGAAATTTGTGTAAACTACAATATTATATTTGTATTATAGAAATTAACTAATATAAGATATTTATCAATATATATATAAGGTAAGGATACATTGGAGTTTATTCAATTTCATTCTTTTACTCCTTGCAACGTTGGCAGCCCAGGAGATGACAGCTCTTTTTGGAATTCTGTCAATCTGAACACGTGTCTTTCCATTGTTTCACATTTTGCATACTTGTCTATAGAAGAAAGTTGGGGGGGTTCCTGGAGGCCACATTTTTTTTTAGAAGGATTTCCTTATTCTGTTGGAGAGCTCTCAATTCGGATAGGCAGGAGAGGATACTGGCAAAAGCAAAAGGGGCACGCTGGCAAGTTGTTGAGGTTTGGCTCCTCAAAACTCTTTCCTACTAGTATTGACCTTTCACTCCTCCAATTTGGCGAGCTGTAGCATGAAAAGAAGGTTTCAACAAGGTTTTAAAATATGTTTATTAAGATGCAAATTACTATCATTTCCTTGTCTTTTCTCTCCTGTTCGCATACATGGTTACCTGGGCAGTCGCAATTACATCTTTCAACAAAAATCCCCCTTTTAGTTATGCTTGATGGTTACCCCTTCATTATTACCGGATATCTGGCATGATGCATTATTTTTATAGGGCGAGCCTATTCCTTAGATTGTTTTATTTAGCATTACCACTAATCTCCTCAAGAACACTGGAACATAGAATGTGGTAGAGGTTTAAACAATCTCCCTGATTTCATTGTTTGCCTGTCTCAGCCGTAGTGCTTGAGTATATAGGAGGTTTAAAAGTTTGAATAACCTCTCTGGTTCCTGGCGTTACCTACCAATTGCATTCACTTGTGTGTTACTGAGCCTTTAAACAAACCCATTTTGAATATATTTTGCAATGATAGCGTTCCTTGAGATCGCATTCCTTTGAGGAATTTAGCCAAAAGTTCTTGTGTCACGTCTCTGTATTTGCATCTGCATATACAAGCCCTGTTTCCTAGCTCGCTTTTGGCATAGGCAAAATGTATGCTATAAAAAAAAAAAAAAAGGATTGTGGAATTTGGCATTGCATCTGTCAATTGCAATTGCTTGAAAGTTTCTAAATCCTTTTTCAATAAATTCATCTTGTACATATCCTGCAATCCTTTCCCTCCATGGGATCACATCGATTTGAGGCTTTTTGTCAAACAGTTATGTGCCTTACCTATGTTCCACATGTTGTATATAAATCTTCCTAGACACTGTATTATGGTGCAAGCTTTAATATGTAAACTCTTGACATATGCATTTCCCTGTACGTGGTTGGATCCTTCCTTGCTATGTTTTATTTGCTATTATCTATTAAATGAGGGCGTTGATTTTGTGTTCCTTTAAATTTGTTGTTGTTTTCATGGTTGAGATGTCTTTTCACTTATCTGTTGCCTTACTTATCTGTTGTTTTCCTTTTTCTAATGGATTGTGTGCCTTGCCTAGGCATCCAACTCATACCTTGCTTACAACATTAGATAAATATTTTGAATCTGGGAAATAACCTGCTACCTTCATCTACCAAACAAATATCTCCAATTTTGTATAGATCTTTTGTGTCTTAGAATGAGATCAGTCTCATACACAGAAAGCATGTACCATTTTATGGCCTTCACCTTCCCGCAGAACATCTCCCACATTTCTTTTATTTGCTTAAACTTAACTCCGCTTAAAATGTGGAGTTGGCCTTCACCTTCCCGCATAACATCTCCCACATTTCTTTTATTTGCTCAAACTTAACTCTCATATTGTATGAAATATTACCCTAACGTACTATGCTTTATTAGCACTGTCATTTTTATTAGTTCCTGCCGCCAGGCAGGAATACTTATGCATTCGCCCAGAATGCTTTTAACCGGCAGCATCGGCCAATCACATTTCGCCATTTAGCATATTACTTATTTTTTTGTATAGTTTGAATTTGGAGAGCTATTTTATATATTGGAAAATTAGCATTTATCTATTTTTCTATTCATCTGAGTAGCTTTATAAATCATTTTCGTTTTAAAAATTCGGGAAAATGCGAACGCATAAATTGATTAAATAAATTTAAGCAAAGGCATAGTTTAAAAGTTGGCAGCTAGAGGTACGTAATCCATGAATGCAGATTAAATGCATTAAAATATCAGGAAAATGTGAGCGCATAAATTGATTAAATAAATTTAAGCAAAGGCATAGTTTATAAAACTGGCGGGTAGACATACGTAATGCATGAATACAAATTAAATGCATTAAATGGCATCTGGCTCAAGGTGAAGGCGTTGGAATGGCTTGGTGGCCACGTGTGGCCAGGGTACTTTGGTCATTTAATATAGAGTTAAGCCACTTGATATGCATCTCTATTACTTTGCGTGTGTTGTTTTTGTGTTCTATAAGCGCGTGTTCTGAGGAAGAGTTTGTAGCGACTAAGCAGGAGATGTTATAGTTGTAGAGTCCAGACCCAGAAACGAGTTACT
Organism: Sequoia sempervirens; assembly: GCA_007258455.2. Lineage (NCBI taxonomy): Eukaryota > Viridiplantae > Streptophyta > Pinopsida > Cupressales > Cupressaceae > Sequoia > Sequoia sempervirens. The sequence goes on from VDFB02009820.1 coordinate 50,131, forward strand.
TCAAGTGATAATTTGTTAATTTTCAGAGTTTTGTTACATTAAAGTGCATAACGAAGTTGTATTTCATAGTGCTCTATTGTGTGGCCGAGCAGGGGATTTTGTAGTTGCAGAGTTGCACACTGGACAGTGAGAGACGAATTGCTTGAGGTCAGAAGAGGTGACTTTTCGTTGTTTTCTTCTATTTGATACAAGAAATGCAAGTAGGGTTTCATAGTGCTTTAAGGCATTCTTATACTTTGATTATAAATTCTTATTTTAAACTACTTTTAGTATTATCTATTCAAATTTCTTGTTGAAATGCCAAGGTTTCATCTGCGTTTGATAGGAATTATGTAGAAACCCTCTTGTCCATTTTACTTCATGCATGTGAGCCCTGTAAAGTTTGTATATTTTTTATTATTGCAAAGCGGTCCCATAAAGAGGGCTTTGGAACCAAAATTATGTCAACGTGTGCGATAATGAGAGCTTTCGAACAATGAGTCGATAGTGTGTTGCTTTGAGATTTTCCGTTGTCATCAAAGCATAAAGGATAGAGGGATTTTGTTAAAAGTCATGGTTATTGTCCTCGTTGGCATAAATGCAAACAATGGGAGCATACAGAAAATAGGTGAACTGTTTGACAAAACTCGTGAAAGAAAAACTATTATATATGATTAGTTGTTTATATATTCATGCATTTGTAGAAGAAAAAATGGGAAACTAATACAACAGTAGGTAGTTATAACCCCCAAAAAGAATCAAACCTGGAACAAGAGCAACATCCAAAAAATTGCGCTTTAAAGTACCTAATGCACTAGAGAATTTACCATAGCAGAATACAAATTTTCATTTGCACAGAGATAGACAAAAGAATGTAGTAGAAACCTATTTTCTGCCAGCAAGCATTTAAATTCTGTCAGATGTCGTGGTTACTGTTCTCATAGGTAGACATGTAAAATACGAAAGCATTTATAAGGCAAGTGAACTGTTTTACAAAACTCCTCAGGAAAATGGGCTTCCGGGGAATGCAATGAGTATTAAATCTGGACACCTTGATATTCACATGTTAACTTTGGCATTTTTATGGAGTTGGTAGCTCTCATTTACTCTTCTTTCATCTGATATCTAATTAATTAGGTGGCTGTTAATTAGTCTTTAAATACATAATAATAAAAAGAAAGAAATAATTATAAATATCCTTGTGGACATTTTAATTATGGGTTGTGATTTGTACTTGCATGTAGATGGATTAAGCACTCAAAAGTCACAGTATATGTAGCGTGTCAGCTAATAGGTCCATGTGACATTTCAGTCATGTTAAAGTAGTCAATTCCATATTTGTCATTTATCCTTGTATCATTAGATAACTAATTAATTAGGTAGTTGTTAATTAGTCTTTAAATACATAGTAATTAAGAGAAAGAAAAAATTACAATTATCCTTGTGTACATTTTACCTGGTGATCAAATTCAAGGAACAAACATACGAAGCAAACAACAATTTGAGATTTTGTAATTGGAAAACTTAGACTGAATGCTTAGGAAGTTAGAAAATTGTATCTTGGGGTTATAAAAAACTATGTCAAATATGTTTTAGAATTCAAATTGCAATGTTGCCATAGAGCAGTCAAGTAATATTGCTTGATAAAATAATTTTAGACTTCGTGCAAAAGAGCAGTTAAATTCATTGCTAGAAGATTTGTGGTACAAGAACCTATGGCAACTAGTTTGTGTAGTTAATCTGATTTACATTTATACTTGTGTCTCTTGAATCTAAAAAATGCTTGCTAGTGTTTTAATGGTTTTGGCTATTAGTATCCATCGCAGTAGGAGTATTATATATTGCAATTGTAATTTTGGGAGTTGTTTGCATTTTGGTCATTTCCTTGAGCTTTATTGCTATTCTTTTAGAAAAACAAACAAATGGTCTTTGTTTTCTAATCAAAGCTTATTACATGGTGCAATGCTTTTGATTGGAAGAAGAGAGGTGGTGTAGCGGTCCAACTGTAGCAAATTCTTCAAGAAAAGAGTACAGGGTGAGTTTCTAGAATGAACCTTCTCCTTTGTTTACAATTGCATAGAGTAGACAAAGAAAAAGGTTAATTCAAGATTCTCACTATATTGATTGTACTTGTAGTCATATCGTTGCTTTTTGTTACAAGGACAATCTTTACAAATGGGTATTGTGAGTGGCATATGCTATATGGTTCATAAAAATTAAGCAATTGGGGTTCAAAAGTAGATCTTTGTTGCAATAACATGACATCAGAAATGCAATTATTATCCAATCAATTTCTTTGGTGGCTGATTGCACTTTATAATTTAAACATAGTCTTTTTTATTTTGAGAGTTTGATTCTGAATCCATATGCATACTTTGATTAAAACTAGTGGCTGAAGGTACATAATTCATTGATGCAAAATCAATGCATTGAATGGCATCTGACTAAAGGGGAGGTTGTTTGGATTGCTAATTAGTCTTTGAATATATAACAATTAAAAGAGAGAAATAAGTATAATTATCCTTGGCCACATTTCACATTTTGACCTTTCAATCAAAGTCAATTAACAAAATAGCAGTTAGACCTAAAGAAGGTTCAAGGACTATGCTGATAGAAAACCATATTTTGGACAATGGCTAGACAATCTGTTGAAATTGCTTTACAAACTTTGAAGCAAATGCATTTTTCCTTCTGTTTACTTTCATTGTACATCTTAAATGGAAGTTGGGTTTCGCATTGTTGCAATGCATTTGGATACTTTGATTATAAAATCATAGTTTAGATCATTTTAAGTGTTATCCATTCAAATCTTTCCTTGAAATACCAAGGATTCATCTGAGTCTTGGAGGCAATGCACAACTATCCTATAAAGAGAGCTTTGGAACCAATGAGCTGTCATAAAGGATAGAGGAATATTGTCAAATATTGTGGTTATTGTCCTCATAGGCACACATGCAAAATATGGAAGCATATAGAAAGCAAGTGAACTCTTTAATAATCCCATGAAACATAGTCTTTGTATGCATCCATGCATATAGGTATGCATGTATATATGTGTGCATGTAATTATGTATATATGTATGCATGTATCTATGTTACCATGTATGTATGTGTGTATATAACAGATTACTATTGCATTTGCTTTAAATTCTTTTTTGTGGATGGCGCCAGCTAGTCATATTGTGGTTATTGTACATATTGCTTTTTATATATATGATCTCAATTTCGTAAGTTATTTTTTATATCGGTAAATTGGAATTTATCTGTTTTTGCAACCCATGGGAGTGGCTTTTTGAATCGTGTTTGTTTTAAAATGCTCATGAAAATGCAAATGCATAGATTCATTGATGGCTATGTGTCTTCATGCATATATGCATATTTATAGGATTTATTGCTATCATGTAAAGGCCACATAAATATTCATTCCCCAAGTCTATGGGGTCATTTGAATATGTGCATATTTTAAGGGATCTATTAATACATGGATATATGCATCCATGGATGCATGAATGCATATATATATGTATGCGTGTAATCATGTATGTATGTATACGTGTATATATGTGTACATCCATGCATGTATGTATGCATCTGTGCATTGAAGCATGTGTGCAGCTATGTGTCTATGTATACATTTTATCCAGCAATCAATGTCAATTAATAAACTAGCGCTTGTACCTAAAGAATGTTCAAGGATTGTGCCAGTAGAAAACCATATGCATATCAATATGTTAGAGAGCATGTATCTATGCATAGGTGTGTATGGATGCTAATTGTTCTGAATTCTGGTTGCATGTGATTGCATTAAACAATTAAGAATAAGTGCTAGATAATTGAAGTAAAATGACCCCATTTAGTTGGCAGATCAATATTTTTCAGCCCTTTACATGTTAACTGAGAGTTTTGAAGCTTTTGTTGTTCATTGGCAGCTAGTTTGGCATTGAACAACAGGTAGAACTTGTTATGAAATGTGGTTTCATAGGCATTATGTAGAGACCCTTTTGTCCATTCTGCAGAGCTCTCCCATAGTGAGAGCTTTGGAGCCAATGTGCTTTGAACTCATCCCATAGTAAGAGCTTCAGAGGAATGTAAGAACAATGTGTTCAAAATGCTTTGGAAACTATTAAGCAAAACCAATTTTGAGAAGCGAACCCAAACTCTAAAATTGCTTTGAGCTTTTTGGCTATCAGCAAAGCATGAAGGATACAGGAATTTTACTGTTATCAGATGTCGTGGTTATTTTCCTCCTAGGTACACATGCAAAATATGGAGGCATAGACAGGGCAAGTGAACTATTTGACAAAATTTCTCGGTGAAATGTGGTCCCCTGGAATGCACTGAGTATTTAGTCTGTGCACCTTGATATTCACATGTTAACTTTGTCATTTTTATCTAGTGTCTAGTTCTCATTTACTCTTCTATCATCTTATATCTAATTAATTAGGTAACAGTTAATTAGTGTTTAAATCCATAACATTTAAAAGGAAGAAAGAATTATAATTATCCTTGTGCACATTACACCTATAACTCAAAGCCAATTAACAAAGCAGCAATAGAAAACTATGTCCATCTTAATATGGTAGACAGTATGTATTTGTTCATAATTTTATAAGGATACCATGCATTGTGATTTATGCTTGAATGAAGTTTGATTAAACAATTGATAGTTAGTGCTAGACAGCCAAATGAAATTAATTTAGGTAAATGGAAATAGAATGACCCCATCCAATTGTAAAATGAATATTTATGCGGCTTTTACATGATAGCAGGCTTGCAGCCATGAGACTTCTTTGAAGCTTAAATGTCACAGTATATGTAGCATATTACCCAATAGCTCTATCTCACATTTCATTCATGTCGATTTAGGCAAGTTCATATTTCTCATTTACCCTTGTATCGTCTCATATCTAAATAATTAGGCAACTGCTAATTAGCCTTTAAGTACATAGCAATTAAAAGAAAGAAATAATTACAATTATCCTTGTGTACATTTGAACTATTAATCAAAGGCAATTAACAAACTAGCACTAGAAAACCATGTGCGTGTTAATGTGTTGGATAACATGTATTTGTGCATAGGTGTATATGGATGCTATGAGTTGTGATTTCTACCATTATGTAGCGCTTACTATTACTTGTAAAGTCAAGCCACATGCAAGTAGAATTCATAATTCATGACAAATTCGTATTACTATTACTTGTACAGTCTCATTGTGCTTTGACAAATTTGTATTTCTAATCGATTTTAGTGTTTTCCATTCAAATTTCTCGTTCAAATGTCAAGGATGCTTTTCACTCTTCTATGCATTGTGTGCACATGGATACATGTATACATGCATGCATGTATACATAGATGGCTCAAGCATTGTTACAAATGTTTAAGATTATTTGCATTTAATAATTCAAACAAAATAATAATACATTTTTGCTTCCTGAATAAGATCATAAAGGACGTTTGTTACTGCAAATGTATACATACACCCATGTAAAAATACAAGTATTCATTGGTATATCTATCAAAAAGTCCACGTATTTATTCTTTTCATAGTATATGCATAACAACTTTTGCTTTGTTTTCTCTTTTGACTCTTGTATCCTTAAATATCATTATATTTTTATATCTATTCTTCTCTTGTCGCATTTCGAGGAAGCTCAAGGATCTTGGCACTTTGTTTAGTACGAAGGAGAGTGAGAAATGGGACATCAGTCTTTCTTCTGTGTTTGTATTGAGACACTCAGCCCTATGATGATTTTAAAAAGCATAACCAATAACAAAATAGACATTCTTCCACCCTTTCTTGGAAGAAATGATCACTTCATACCCTATCGAATCCACTCATTTCCATTTCCACCCTTGCACATCGTTTCTTCTCAAATCAAATACATTTCAAAATCCATTTATATGCTTGCCTTGCATCACACCAATGTGTTGCATTCCTTTTTTCTTTCAATCCAACTCACTCATTCAAATTTTTATATCTTGCATTTAATTTTAAGCGTACAACTCAAAAATGATAAATTCATACCATTTACATTCCATTCATTCTCATATCCAGTCTCACATATCCTTGCCTCCCATATCAAATACTTTTCATAAGGCATTCATATACCTTACTTGCATCTCATCATTCTCTCAATTCCTTCTCTTTGTTGCACTTACATAGCTCATTCTTCTTTACTACCCTTACATATCTTTATCTATCTATAGCTCAAATATACCTTCATCCATCACAACAAAATTCACACCATACCAAAGAAAAAAATGAAGAAAATATCAAGGTTATGCAATTAAACACTGAGGGCTTTGAAAATAACTATCATAACATAGAGTTGTATTCAAGACTTCTTTTCAAAACGTTTTTTTCTAAATCCTGTTTATTACAGATAACTAAGAGCACATATCACAGTTTCTTGGAGGCTAAAATGTATGGTTAGATTTAACAAATATTTACATGTATCCATGCATTCAAATGCATCATTAGATATCCTTTATACACTTGTTCAAAAAACAATAATGTATTATTCTTTTGTTTCGATCATAAATGTTTTTTGTATATCTTTCAAATGAAAATTGTTTCTAACATTTCTAACTTTATGCACATAGGCATATATAGATTCTTGTTTACATACCAAATTGCATGGGCACATGTACACATTGATACATGCATAAATGTTTCCATTGATCCATATATTTATGCATTCCTTCGATATATGCATTGTTGATAAATAGTTAATTTTTCCTGTTTTCTTTCATTTAATACTGCAAAAGCAAGTTGAGCCTCATTGTTAACATGTATCCATGCATTCAAATGCATCATTAGATATCCTTTATACACTTGTTCAAAAAACAATAATGTATTATTCTTTTGTTTCGATCATAAATGTTTTTTGTATATCTTTCAAATGCAAATTGTTTCTACATTTCTAACTTTATGCACATAGGCATATATAGATTCTTGTTTACATACCAAATTGCATGGGCACATGTACACATTGATGCATGCATAAATGTTTCCATTGATCCATATATTTATGCATTCCTTCGATATATGCATTGTTGATAAATAGTTAATTTTTCCTGTTTTCTTTCATTTAATACTGCAAAAGCAAGTTGAGCCTCATTGTTAACATGTATCCATGCATTCAAATGCATCATTAGACATCCTTTATACACTTGTTCAAAAAACAGTAATGTATTATTCTTTTGTTTCAATCATAAATGTTTTTTGTATATCTTTCAAATGCAAATTGTTTCTGACATTTCTAACTTTATGCACACAAGCATATATAGATTCTTGTTTACATACCAAATTACATGGGCACATGTACACATCGATGCATGCATAAATGTTTACATTGATCCATATATTTATGCATTCCTTTGATATATGCATTGCTAATAAATAGTTAATTTTCCCTGTTTTCTTTCATTTAATACTACAAATGCAAATTGAGTCTCATTGTTAACATAGAGTTGTATTCAAGAGTTCTTTTCAAAACGTCTTTTCTAAATCCTGTTTATTACAGATCCCTAAAAGCACGTATGACAGTTCCCAAAGGCTAAAATGTATAATCAGATTTCACAAATATTTACATGTATCCATGCATTCAAATGCATCATTAGATATACTTTATACACTTCTTCAAAAAACACTAATGTATTATTGTTTTGTTTCAATCATAAATGTTTTTTTTTATATGTTTAAAATGCAAATTGTTTTGACATTTCTAACTTTATGCATGCAGGCATATATAGATTCTTGTTTACATACCAAATTACATGGACACATGTACACATCCATGCATGCATAAATGTTTACATGGATCCATATTTTTATGCTTTCCTTCGATATATGCATTCGTAATAACTAGTTTATTTCTCCTGTTTTCTTTCATTTAATACTGCAAATGCAAGTTGAGTCTCATCATGCTTTCAGACTCGTTCAGATGCCAAGGATGCTTTTCACTCTTCTATGCATTATGTGCACGTCGATACATGTATACATGCATACATGTATACATAGATGCCTCAAGCATTGTTACAAATGTTTCTCTCTCAATAATTTGCATGCAAAGTGCTATAAACATGTGAATTATTTTAGTGTAGCTACATTTTATCTTACGTAATAAGGTTCTTTATATCTTTCCAAATTATTTTTTGTTTAAAATATATACACAAAAATATTTATTCGTATTACATAAACAAGATTAAAATCTTATTTATAATAAAATCAATACCTTTGTACTGTTTCATCTAAGAATTTATTGTAATATTTATTTCACTTATTACATTTTAATAAGTCAAATTATTACATTTTATTTTGAATGCAAAGTGCTATAAACATGTGAATTATTTTAGTCTAGCTACATTCTATCTTAGGTAATAAGGTTCTTTATTATATCTTTGCAAATTACTTTTTGTTTAATATATATACACAAATATTTATTCGTATTACATAAACAAGATTAAAATCTTATTTATAATAAAATCAATAGCTTTCTAGTGATTCATCTAAGAATTTATTGTAATATAATTACATTGTTCTATACACAAAAATATGTTTTCGTATTACATAAACAAGATTAAAATCTTATTTATAATAAAATCAATAGCTTTATATAGAAGTAACCTTCATACTACATTAAAAAAAAGATTGATTAATCTTAGAAAAGTTTACACTCAAATGAGCTACCCCTATCAATGTTCCACCTAACACTAGTGTTTCTACTAGCACTTGCATATTGTGATATGATAAACTAAAATAACTCAGTTGTATTAATTAACGTAACATGTGTTTTAGAACATTACACTAAACATAATTTTATTTACAAATAGACATAGAAGCAAAAAAAGAGATATGGTAAACTTTGTTTCAACATGCATATAAATATGGGTCATGTAAAGAATGCATTTTTTTTAGTGCTTGCGCACATGCTTTTGTAAATTGTTGCAAATGATATTTGATGCTTTAGAAATATTCCTACATCAAAACTTTGTTCGAATTGAAATGACTAATGAATTTATGGAGCAAAAGGTTTATTAAAAAAAAAAAAAAACTGTGCATTGGTCATAAGTAGTTTATTTCTCCTGTTTTCTTTCATTTAATACTGCAAATGCAAGTTGAGTCTCATCGTGCTTTGAGACTCGTTTAGATGCCGAGGATGCTTTTCACTCTTCTATGCATTATGTGCACGTGGATACATGTATACATGCATACATGTATACATAGATGGCTCAAGCATTGTTACAAACGTTTGAGATTATTTGCATTTAATAATTTAAACAAAATAATAATACATTTTTGCTTCTTGATTAAGATCATAAAGAATGTTTCTTGTCGCAAATGTATACATACACACATAAAAATACAAGTATTCATTGGTATATCTATAAAAAATTCCACGTATACATGGTACCCATAAATGCAATTTTGCATGCATCCATCAACACATGTTAACTGTTCACATGTCTCTATCGACCACGTTGCCCATGGACCCTAAACATTCCACGCATTAATGCACCATTGCAAATTACTTCAAACTTTCCTAGCTATATTTAATACATTTATATTCCTATCTCCTACCTAATTAATTTTTCCAACTCATAGCTAGATGTTTTTTACCTCTCGACAGGAACTCGATGCTTCCGTCACTTGTTAGTATCCATAACCATTTTAAAAATCAAATTTAGTGGAGTGAATAGGAGGCTCCACATTTATTCCTTATGAAGTCTTTCCTTTAAAAAAAAATATAATATAGTTTCCTTAAGTTTCTCTTAATAAAGGAACTACTTTTTCCTTGTTGGGGAGAAAAGTACTGATTTAAATAAAGATAAAATAAATTAGATAATTAATAACATAACCTTTTAAAAGGGAAGGTATCTTTTTGGTATTTTAAATGGGATATTTTTCTTTAAAGAAATTATATGGAATATTTATATAAATAAATGTATTTAATATATGAATATTTTTATATATGACAAAGATGAATAATGAAATTTATATATATATATATTAGATTTAATAATAATGATAATAAATAGTGATAATTTATTATGAAGGGTATTATTATTAGTTGGAATAGTAATTCTAATATGTATAACAAATAAAGTCATTAGTGTTTAGAAAGTGCTAGTACAATAATCTCATTAACAATGTTAAGGCATTAATTAAAAGTGTTGCAAGCAAGAAGACGAGTTGTCAATATTAGTATTTATATGTTATTATAAAAATAAATAAATAAATTGTTAGTTGTGTATGGTTGCCCTATGTGTAGTTTTTTGGGCATTAAGTAATACAACACAAAATTTTCCTTTAGAATTCTCTAAGTGATTGTTAATTTGAGAATCTTGATTATCATTTTCAATAGTCCTAATTATCATTATATAGATAATATCTATTTTTACTATCTTTTGTATTACATGTATAGTAATTGATTTAATGCCCATTAGTAATACAAAGAAAATGATTTGACATTTCAATTATATCAATTTGATATTTATTAAGTTTGAATATTTTAGCATCAATTTGATATTCTTGCATTTTTAGGCATTATTGTGTTATTTG
>VDFB02009820.1:63566-86681 GCA_007258455.2 Sequoia sempervirens
AAATCATCAAATGCAAAACATGAGCACGCTTTTAAAAAGTTGAAATTTGCTCACATTTTGAGCAACCCAAAGCACACTCGTGCTTTGTACAAGTCAAAGCGCACTCACGCTTTAATGTGAGTGCATTTTTGGAAGTTCTAAAAATGGTAAAAAAAAGCAAGGCACTCGTGATCTAGGCCCACATGCTCTATTATTCTCCCGCTTTTGGTATTATCCGACAAAAAAATGATTTTTCATGTTGTTGGGGAAAGCACATGCATTTTTACACATTCCACCACCTTTGCACCATCTTTTTTGTTTTCCAATGTAGCAAGGAGGAAATATTAGAGTTTTTACATGAAATTTGATTATATGAATTCATATTTTCATGTTTATAGTGTTGCAATGTTAATTATGATTTTTTATTTTAATTTTGTATTATAGATTGGTTATTTCTATAGTTTTTACTAATTCTATTAGATTTATATAGAATTAAACATTGAAAATGAAGCAACTTCGTGAAAATCTCTAATTCTTGAGGAGTTTGATGCAAGAAGAAAAACAAACTACATATAATTGGGTAGTTTCTCAAATCAAATCTCGGATTTTATGGTATGTTCACTTTATACATATTCTTTACATTTTCCTTCATTTTCTTATGTTGCTTTATCACTTCTTGTTATACATGCTTAATATAATGCTTTGATTTTGTTATCATAAATTGAATCTCAGATTTTATGGTATGTTCACTTTATACATATGATTTACATTTTCCTTCACTTTCTTATGTTTCTTTATCACTTCTTGTCATACATGCTTAATATAATGCTTTGATTTTGTTATCATATTCATGCTTATTAAATTTACCTCACTATGATGTTAGTATTTGAACATTGAATACTTTCCTTGATCATATAGTGGCATACATTTCCTTTAGAACTTACACATTGAGCATGGCCTTTTAGATTTACAAGAATTAGTTTAAGCACAAGAAACATTGCCAAGTTTTCTAGAAATTACAATTCAAGCACCATAAGAATGTTAGCTATGAGAAAATCTATCATTAACTAATTGGATAAATATATAATTTTATGACTTAATTTTTAGGAAACTTTTTCTATCACATTATAATTTGAAAGAAGAATCTAAAGATTGTCCATCCTTGTAGAAATATGTGGTTCTACTACACAGTCTCTTAGAGCATTTGAATCTACCTCAAGCTTCATACATCCATTAAACCCGTAGACATATTAGGACAAGGCCAATCTAGAATTATTTTTGACAATTGGTCCTACTAGTTGCAAGCTAAGACCATGGGATTAGACATTGCCAAATTTTATCATGGTCCTACCAGTTTCAAGCCCTACAATTGGTCCTACACCTTAAACACAAATCAACATCATGGTCATAACTAGTTATATATAGCTAAGACCATGGAATTAGATATTGCCAATTGTTATTTCTAGAGTGCAATTTAATTAACTTGAAGACCAATCTATGTAAGAGGCTTTATTTTTTTGCTAATCATGCTCTTAATAGGTTATTCAACTTCACAAGGATCTTAATGAGTTGCACAACTATTTCCATCCTTCTTAAACTAGTTTTAGAGTGCGCAATTTTTACCAACCCAAGTTAATGCAACACCAAATGTCAAAAAAAGGATTTCATGGCTAGGGCTTATAGAAGGTAAAAAGGAGATGTAAAGTTCACTTCATATTTGAATTCAAGTTTTAATAGTTAAGGGTCCATATATATGATTAAAGATCCAATTGAGGACAATAAATGGGTAAATTGAAGGTAAAGACTAACCCTTAGGAATAAGTGTAAAGTAGAATAGACAAGGCTTTTTTTATCCTCTCTTTGTTGAAATCTATTATTATATTCAAATCTTTCCTGTCCATATACTTACAATATGGTATCATTACTTCCCCCAATTCCATGTGCACATCCATCAATTGCCTTATCATGATTTTATATCCACACACATTTTATACCTACATCACACCAAGGACCTACTGTCTGACATATACCAATGGAGCATGTACCTATATTGTAGCCTTATGTACCTACATAGGTGTTTTTCACCACATCGTGCCATTTACATTAAACTTGCGCATGCACAATACAAGCTTGTTCTTGTACCATTCACACTTTCCCATGCATAAATGCCCTTGGTTACCCTTTGTTTAACCTTCCCATTCATCTCTTATGATATCATTGAATATATCCTTTTCACATTTGGGGGAAAGCATTCATTCCCTCTTCATGCCCTTTTCTACTCTTTGTTTGTCATGTTTCAACATAGAGCCTATCACTTACAATCTAACCTACAAATCCTTGCATTTGGCTACCCTATATTTGTTAAATGCCTCTTTGGACAGTCATATATTAGACTGCACTATTGAGTTCAATGAACTTTTCATGATACTTGCAAAGGTATTTATACATGTGTTGCCCTTTTTTGTCATATTTCAACTCAGATCTTGTCACTATCATCTTCTAGACATTATACAACCTAATTATATGATTGCTTTTAGATTTTTGTATGAGATTGTACATCCTAATTTGATGACTAATTTCATATTTATGTAAGAGATTGCTTTACTCATGTGTTATTAATTAAATTTGCACATGCAAAATGTAGGATTGTGCTTGTTCCATTCACACATGCCCATGTATAAATTCCCTTGGTTGCCCTTTGTTTATCCTTCCCATTCACCTCTTATGATATCATTAGAAATATCCTTCTCACATTTGAAGCGTTCCCTTTTCATGAAGAACTGCTACTTGAGGAGAGGTATTTATACATGTTTTTCCCTTTGTTTGTCATATTTCAACTTAGAGCTTGTCACTATCATCTTATAGACATTATACAATCTAATTATATGATTGATTTTAGATTTGTGTATGAGATTGTATATCCTAATTTGATGACTAATTTCATATTTGTGTAAGAGATTTATTTACTCTATAGTACCATGATAAAACTAAACTTTATCTATTTTTCATGCTAAAGATAGAATTCTTCACCATTTCAAGGAAATGATCAAAGATTCTAATAATGAATGAGCGAAAAACTAAGAATGCAAATAAAAGAGAAGGAATAAGGAAACTTTGTGAAAGTAGGAAATTAAACACCATAGAAGAATACATGCCAATTGGAGAGAAACATGAACCATCCATCATATGTAAGAGATATATGGAATTGGTAGCACAAAGGAAATGAATGCAAAACCTTTGTGTAATGAGAAATTTGAATCTCGTAGTTGGAGACACGTCATCTACTGCAAGTCAAGATGGAGGCACGCTATCTACCACATATCAACTTGAAAGTGCATCATCACTCACATGTGAAGATGGAGGTACACCATATTTCCCATCTCAACTTCAACATATGTCATCTATTCCATCTTTGATTGAAGGTATGCCATCTATCCCATCTCATTTAAATATTTATGAAATTCCTAATGTTGAGGAAAATTTACCTTTGAGAAAACCTCCTAGATTTTTGCATAGAATCCCAAGTTTTGATTGATAAATGATAATATTTTGCATCCAATGGTTGATAAGATTCCAAAATTTACTTGTATAAGATATTCTATTAAGATTTGGAGATTATTTTTTGAAAAAATAAAGGAAACCGGAAGATGTCAACTACTTGTTGAAATGATGAGAAATCTAAAATATAGGTCCATTATGAAGATTCTTGGGCTAAGAACATCAAAATCATCAAGTGACAAATCTATTTTCAAGAATCTAATGAGTGCATATAAGAGTGTGGGTACGACCTCATGCACTAAAGATAGTAATGTCACACAGCGTGCCACTACATCAACATTAGTAAGTAATCAAACCAAGAAAGCTCGTTTCATTAAAAAGACAAGTCAAGCATTGAGAATAAATATAAAAACTTTATTGAGAGTCATTGGAAGGTGTCAAAGAATTGAGGACACAAATAACAATGAATTATGGGCATTCTCCAATAGACTGCCATGAAAAGATAAACCAATTATTGAAGCCTTGAGATCTCTAATTGAATAATTTTGGAAGAATAACACAAGGGTATCTCTCAATCAAAGAGATTTGGTAAGAAGGAGAATTGGTAGTCAAAACCATGAGCCACATCCAAAGCATTTTTGGATATGACTCAAACATAATTTTTTGCTAAATTTCTAGAGATGTATCCTCAAGTTAAACTTTGTCATTTAATATTTTTTGAAATTTTGAAGCCTTTCTATGTCAAAATAAATCACACATGCAGGTTAATTGTTGTTGTACAATACATATTGAGTTTTCTAACCATTATGATGTTTTATCTACGTATATGTTTAGATTTGCATACTAACAATGTTTTGCAGGTGGTTCTTCAATCAAAATAGATTAGATATTATTAGACATTTGGGCTCAAGAAGAACATTTCAAAACCTAGCCTTTCATTTCAGCCAATGCAAATTGTAAATAAAACATTTGGTAAATCATATATGTCATGAGCAAGAATTGTATTATAATTGTCAGCTAACTTATAAGCAACAAAGGTTTGATAATGCAAGGGGCCATATCTCATATGATCAACATAATCATATATCGATGCCATCAAAGGTATTTATTTCCTAACGTGTGTTTTATTTTTTCAAGTACTTGGGGGCATTGCAAGTAATAAATTCTCATTTTTGTGAGCTCAACTTCACAAGCCCTTTTATAATCATTTCATTGCAACCTATGTTGTGGAGGAGTGTGCCATATTTTCATGGCATATATTGACATGACAATGCACTTATTATTTAAGACTCCCTCTTCACCCATTTGATGAAATGAGTGACAAAATTTGTCAAAAAGAATTTGTTTTCTTCATTCATGCCCTATATCTCTAGAGTTTTCATTTGGGGTTCTTTAGGTCATTGCTAGCTATGAAGTTTGAGGCATTGTGTGCATTATCCTCCAAGAATCTTAACGGTCTCTTGTACTCAAAAAATGGCATACCACTCATGGAATTTCAAGGTTCCAATAAAATTTTATGAATGGGAATGTCTCTTTGTTGGCTTCCTCTTGCAAGAAAATTTTGCAGTGTGTAGACATGTAAAAATGCTTAACGCATATCACACGTCTCGAAATTGCATTTTTCCATCATTCTCATTATTATTAATTACATTTATCATCATTTCATTTAATTTGCATTATTATCCCCTTTTAATCCCCTTTAACATCTTTTTCATCATTTAACCCTAATTTCCTCTATTAATTAAATAATTTGGGATTGTTTAATTAATTTAGTGTTTCATTTACTAATTATCCCCTTCATCCCCCTAGTTGAATAATTTTTAATTATTTAATTAGGTTCATTTAAAATTTCTTCTAATCTAATATAATTAAATAATTTTAATTATTTAATTATCCCACTTTAATTCTCATCCCATTCAAAAGAATATTCTTTTCTAAAAAGAGCACATTCCCATCCTCCATTTTCAAATAATTTCTAATTATTTAATTCCTCTAATTTATTTCCACAAAGCATATTCTTGAGGAATATTACTTTTTCAAAATATCTTTGAATTTTCTTGTCTCAAGCATTCTAATCCCTTGATCTTGAAATCTAATTTCCACCCTTGATCTTCAAAACCTTAATCAAAACCCTAACCGTTTTCCTACAAATGTGGGGATATTTTGAGTTTTAATTAATCCTATCCCTCCATCTTCCTTGATCTTCTCTTATTTGTGGGTGTTAAGATGCAATCTTGACCATTCTTTTTGGGCATTGAAACTCAATCTCAACTCTTCATCCAATTATGAAAATCTATATAATCAACCTCATTCTTCGCATTTCTCACCTAGAATTTGAGTAGAGAAGTCTTGTCAATTTGAGTTTTGAGCATTCTTGAGAGAAATTGAGAGCATTTATCATAGCATCTAGGTCATCACATTCATCAAGATTTTGCAAGCAATCATGGAGGCTTGAGTGTTGAGCAATCCAACATCACAAAACACAAAGTTCTCCAATAATGGGATGGTGAGATTGTTCTTTTTTTGAATTCATTTTGTTTTTGATTTAATGTTTCTAACATTTGTGCATGATTTCATGGCTTCATTTGCAATCTAATCTCATTGGTAAGTGGATTTGATCCTCTTGTTTTGGGTTTTTTTATTGAATTCTTGATTGATTTATCTATTTCCACTTTTACCCCAAGTACACAGTGTTGTTCAAAGTTGAAAATGCCCTAGTGTGGAGGAATGCATTAGAACAATTTTAGGGGTTGACATCATAAACCCACTGTCAAGAATAATTATAATGTGGGAGTAGAACTGTGGCATCCAATTTGGTTATCATTGGTGATATGGGTTGTATAGGGAAGCGGGTGGAAGTGAGAAATGTAAAATGCAAGAGTTGTAAAGTTTTAGGGATTGAGGACCAGAGAAACCATAGCATTCATGTACTATTTGTGAGGGATCAAGAACCAAGAGTACACCATACCTTATTCCAATGTAAAAAATAAAAGTATCTCCACATCACTAAATCCAAAAAGATACTTGAAGGGAAACATTGGGAATCAAGGATCAAGAATACCAAGGAATTCATCTCACAAGGAATGCAAGTAAGGATAGGTCTGAACTAATGAACCTGATCTAAGATAACATAGTGTGAAATATCAAGGACTAGGAGTCGATAATACTTTTTAATTCATGTCAAAAGTATATTTTAATATTCATGACTTTGGTTGCAAACTAGGGCATTTGGAAGCTACAAAAATTTTAAGAATGACATTTGAAACCCTCCCCTCCTTCCCCATTTTTTCAAAACTTTAGTTTTTATGATTTTTTATTATTTATTTATTTATTATTTTAAATAAGAAATTAAAACAGTGGTTGAAATTCTTCTTATAAACACATGCAATCCTCAAATAGAGTGTTAATTTGGCTTTTCTTATGTTTTGGTGGAGTTGTGGATGCTCAAACATTTGTCCACGATTTGTGCAATATGTTGCTAATTTCTTTAGATATCTAGATTGAGGAAGAAGAGGTAGATCAATAATTTTTAAAAAATATGAATAGTTGAGTTTAAATTAGTTGATTTAGGACTATGAGAACTATTTTTTCAAATTTTTAAAACTAATTTGAATGATCTTTGATTTATTTGATTTATTCCATTTAGGAATGTGCTTGCATAGTTGATAAGTAGAAGAGATTGATTATTAAAAATGTTGTGAAGATAATTAATTATTTAATTATGTGTACATGAAGTTTATTTATAGAATTTGTGAGAGGATAATTGATTAGTTATTTATATAATTAATTAATTATGTACATGCATATATTTATTTCAAAATTAATTGATTAATTATGTCGAAGGCATTCCCTATATGAACATTATCGAGTAACTTTAATGATCGACAGTTGAGAATGTGGTAGAATGGTGGTTGACCATTGAAAAAGATTTGATTGTTCAATGAACCCAAAATAAAAATAATATTAAAAAAATAAAACACTTTATACAAAGAAGGAAAGCAAAGAATCAAATATTCTTTCTACATTTCCACTAGAAAATATGTTTTACATTCATATTATAAAGGTCAAAAACAATAAAACAATAAAACCATAATTATTATATTTTATAAAAAATATTTTGCTACATTTCCACTAGAAAATATGCTTCACATTCATATTATAAAAATAAAAAATGAAAGTAAAGAATTAATTATTTTTTTCTAAATTTCTAGTAATACTCATAGTTCATAAATTAAATTATAAACATGTAGAACAATTAATTTAATGTTTTGAATGTATACTCAATATTATTCAGTTTCAAACATTATATATATATATATATATATATATTTTAAAAGGGGTAAAAAATTTATTGAATAATGGAATCCAACATTACACACAAGTCAAAGGTAGAAGCCCAAAAAGAACAAAAAACACAACGGAGCCAAAAACCAAATCAGTCAATGCCGCCCTTGTCCTCCACAAGAACCCTCTCCAAATCCGGACTAAGCTCCAGAGGTAGCTGAGCCCAATCCTCAATCTTCCAATCCTCCAGATGCTCTGAAGCCAACTTGGCCAGACAATCAGCCGCCCTATTCCATTCACACGGAATATGGACAAAAGACACCCTCTCCATAAGATTACCAATCTGCAAAATTTGTTGCACCAACACTGCCAACTGCCAGTTCACATCCGACGTTCTTCCTTTATTGAGTAAATTAACCAGAACCTGTGAATCAGATTCACAAATAACCTTATGCCACCCCAGCTCACAGGCCATCTCCAAGGCATGAAGAATTGCCCAACCTTCCATGAGGTTGATAGTTTGTGTCCCCTTATGAATGGAAAAAAGAAAAACCACTGAACCTGAAGAATCCCTGCCCACCCCACCAACACCAGCAGGACCAAGATTTCCTTTGGAAGAACCATCAAAATTAACCTTCAAAATTCCAACAGGGGGAAGCTGCCAATGCCCTTGCCGCTGAACACGCTGCCCCACCCTACTACCTCTCTGGCCCCACGAAGCATTAGGGGTAAATCCCTGGATACCCAGCCGAGCCACCAACTCAGCATCTTTCTTCTCAAGCGGCAGCTCCCCAACACCCTTAGCTTGAATCGTCTCCTGAACCATCCCAAGAACTCTACCCCACACCTGTTGAACCTGTAACAGTTCCCCTTTGAAAATCCTCCTATTCCGTTCGAGCCAAATCTGCCACAACAAAAAAATAGGCCCAGCCTGCCACGCGTCCTGCAAAAAAGAGGCCATCGAGGGAGGCCTGCCCAGGCTAGTCCAAAACTCCATTAAGGAGGAAGCATGAACACAGGGACTATTCCAAACACCCCACCAAGAATGCCAAATCTGCAGGGTGAAAGGACACCGGAAGAAAAGATGTGAAGAGTCCTCAACCCCATTCCCGCACAACACACACTTCGACGGGCCCTGAAACCCACGCTTCTGAATATTGTCCCAAGTTAAACACCTATTCCAAGTCAAAATCCAGGCAAAGCAATTGCATTTTGGCCAAGAAAACTTATGCCACACCTTTTTCCACCAAGGAGCTTCCGCCCCCTCAACCCTTTGAGAAAGCAACCTCCGATAACCCGACGCGACCGTGTAGTGACCTTTCGGATTAAGCGCCCATGCAAGAATATCCTTATCTCTGAGGGGGTTACACTGTCTACCTGAGAGAATATTATGCAGATCCCGACAATCCTTAGCCATACCAATCACTGGCCACTCCTCAGGAGTCTTCCATCTAGCACTCATAAGCTGACCTTGAAAAGAAAGCACCTTAAAATCACTTACCCTCGTCCAGCCAGCATCACTAAAACTCCTGCTCAAGGCCCCCAAATGAGGGAACTGAGAGAGGATGGGAGGATGGCCATCCCAAGAGTCGTGCCAGAAATGAACCTCAGTCCCACGCCGACAGATCCAAAATAAGCCATCCTTAATGAGCACAGCTCCCTTCTTAAGGGTAGCCCAAACCACTGATCCCTTTCCAACCAAGGGATAACGTGGGATATCTTCCCCAAGAGTGCCTTGAATATACTTAAAGGAAAGGATCCTAGCCCAAACCCTGTCCTTCTCCGTGCACCACCTCCAATAAAGTTTTGCTGCCAAAGCCAACCCTTCCAGAGCAGGTTGCCTCAACCCCAAGCCCCCCAACTGCTTAGGGCAACACACCATGTCCCATCGAACCAAACTCCACTTGGAAGACAGAAGGTTGCCCGCCCATAAAAACTGTCTAGCCAGTGAATCCAAATCTGCCACAAAACCTTTAGGAGCCACCTGCAACATGCATCAATAAATGGGAAGAGCCTAGATCACAGACTTTAGGAACTGAACCCTCCCAGCAAAGGACAACCATCTGGTGGTCCAGTGAGTAACCTTCAACTGAAGTTTATCCAAGATAGGCTGCCATGACTCCCTTGTTAATCTACCCACCGCAATAGGAAATCCAAGGTAAGACAGAGGAAGGGTCCCAATCTGGAATCTAAGAACTTGAGCTATTCTCCTCTGGATAGGATCCGGATTATTGAAGAAATAGATGGAAGATTTGTCATCATTAATTGATTGACTCGACGCCTCAAGGTACATATCCAATGCCCTGCGAAAGTTTGTTGCTTCCCGAATAGTGGCAACCCCCATCAAGGCAATATCATCCACAAACTGCAAATGTGATTGAGGGGGTAAATCATCCCCCCACCTCCATCCCTGAATAAAGCCTAGCTCCACCTATTGTCTCAGAAGGCGTCCCAATCCTTCCACAAGAAGAATAAACAAATAAGGGGAGAGAGGGTCACCTTGCCTTATCCCGCGAGAAGCCTCAAACAACTTAGAATGCTCCCCATTAGTTAAAATAGAGAAAGAAACAGATGTGACACAACTCATAACCCATTGAATCCAATCATCGCCGAATCCAAAGCTAGCCAGGATCTTTTGAAGAAAGGACCATCGGACTCTATCATAAGCCTTTGCCATATCAAGTTTGATGAACATAGACTTTTCTCTAGAAATAGCCATAGAGTGGATGGTCTCAGTAGCTATAACAACCCCATCAAGAATTTGTTGGCCTTCCACAAAACCACTTTGCTCCTCAGAAATGAGCAATTGAAGCCACTTTTTCAACCTATTAGCAATTAGCTTTGTAATAATCTTATACACTACATTGCAAAGGGAAATAGGACGAAACCGACTCAACTTGTCAGCCCCTTCACACTTGGGAATAAGTGCCAAAAAGGTGGCATTCAGGGCCTTTAACATTTGCTTATTCTACTGCGACTCCTTGACCACCTCTAATAAATCAATTTTGATGATCTCCCAGAACTCTTGGAAAAACTCAATCGGGAATTCATCAGGGCCAGGGGCTTTTCCTTTCTTCATCTGAAACACCGTCCTCTCCAATTCTTCTAAAATAATCTCACCCATAAGATCCTCCTTCATCTCATGCGACACCAACTGAGGAATACACGAAAGAACCTGAGCCTCCTCCACCGAACTCCCCTACAGCTCCTCTCTAAATAGGGAAGAAAAATAGTGAACAGCTTCCTCTAAAATATGATGATAAGAATTCAGAGTCTCTCCCCTATCAGTGACCAAAACAGGAATAGCATTACCATGCCTTCGCGCTCTAACAGAATGAAAGAAGAAGGCAGAATTTTTATCCCCATCCTTAAGCCAATCAATCCAGGATTTTTGTTTCCAAAAGATCTCCTCGCGCAACTCCCATTCTTCCAAATCTTTCAAGGCCCTAGATTCCTCCTGAAACAGGCTCTCAGACACCCCATTGTCCCTAATTACCCTTGTTATACCATCCAGCTTAGCTTGTGCATCAGACTTGGCATTAAAAATATTTCCAAAGCAATTCCTATTCCAATGTTTAAGCTTATACTTAACAAATTGAAGAAGCTTAGTAAAGACATACATTGCAGTACCAAAGGCCGGTCTACCCTCCTGCCACCACCGAGCAATGAAGTCATGGAGATCAGGTTCCCGCAGCCACATAAGTTGGAATTTAAAGGACGGCTTGAAGGGCCGCCTAGCTGA
Source organism: Sequoia sempervirens (assembly GCA_007258455.2). NCBI lineage: Eukaryota > Viridiplantae > Streptophyta > Pinopsida > Cupressales > Cupressaceae > Sequoia > Sequoia sempervirens. The sequence goes on from VDFB02009820.1 coordinate 75,070, forward strand.
GAGGATAGAAATCTTTATAGGCCAATGGTCTGAGCCCCTCCAGTCAAGAATCTCCGAGGTAGAAAACCACCTATCCCCAACCCAGAAGCAAGAAACCAGAAACCGATCCAACCGCTCCGCAATGCAGTTTTCGCCGGGCCTCCGATTGTTCCAGGTAAAATGTCCATTACCAGGCTTGATATCAACTAGATTCAAAATAGAGATATTGTCCTGGAATAGGAAGGCCGAAGCCTCCAACCGCATAGTACCACCCCGTTTCTCAGCAATCTCTGTGATAGCATTGAAGTCACCCCCAATAATCCACGGAAGAAAAGGATCCATACCTCGAACCAAGCGAATATTCGACCACAAAATTTGCTTGCCCTGCATATCCACCGGAGCATAGATGTTGGAAAACAGAGCCAACTCACCAGATTCATGACAAGAGGCTACCATAGAGATAGAGGACCTAAAGGACACCCACCACTGAGGACAAATCTTCTGAGGGTTCCATAAACAAGCCACCCCTCCGGAGGAACCCTGAGCACCAACGCACTGGCATTCCCCACTCATCCAAATCTTGGGCATAATACCCATCATATCCTCCACAGAAAGTTTGGTCTCCTGCAAAAAGAGAATATCAGGAGATTGACTTCTAACCAAGTTCCGAACAACTTTTTGTCGAGGGCCACTGTTCAGGCCCCTAACATTCCATGAAAGAACAATCATTTCAAAGGGCTTGGGAAATGAGAATCCAGAGTCTTGACTGACCCTGACTCCACCAAATTTTCCCCTATCAATTTGATCTTCTCCAAATCCTTCTTCCTCCCCAGTTTAGCGACTTTCTCCGCCCCTCCTTTCTTAAGATCTTTTTGTAGGATACCCAAAAGAGGAGATGCCTTACTGTTCTTTCCCCCTTCCAAGCTAGACTTCCGCCCCGAAAGAGACAAAGCTTCACTCTCCTTCGCCACAATATTGCTTGATTCTTTCTGGGCCTCGGTCTTTAGATCTGATACAACCTGCAAGGACCCATCATTGTGTGGATCAGGAACAGCCTTGGGACTAAGCCGCTCTTGACCTAGACCTCCCCCATCCAGCCCAACACCCTGTGAATCCAAACTCACCACTTGATGGTTTTCCTGCTCCAATACCTCCAACTGCCCTTGCTGATCAGTGCCCAGAATTCCTTGATCCAAATCAACCAAGCCAGGATTCACTTCCTGCTGACGCAAATCCTCCAAAATCTCGAATCGATTGAAAGTATCCTCATCTTGCCTCTCTTTTATAGTCCTTTTATGCCCCTTATTTCTATTCCGAAATCTGATAGTAGTAAAGCCCTCCTCCCCGGTATCACCACCCGGAATAGGACCCTTGCCCTTGTCCACCCTAGGCTGACCATTGGAGGGCTGTGAAGAATTAGACTCCAAAGGCTTGGCCCTTGGGCATCTCCGAAGTAAGTGGTCGTACTCATGACACAGACGACACCTAAAAGGTAAGGTCTCATAATCGAGCTGTTGAACCCATGAATAAGATCTTCTCTCCTGTGACAATTGTAAAAATAAGGACCTCCTTCAAAAACCCTAATCCTATCTGCCATGCAGTCAAATGAAACCATAAAATAGTTATTTGCTAGGAGCTTAATCTCCATCTCTCCCTCTGGCAGCCAAGTTCTCTGGGCCCAGGCCTCCAAAAATTGCAACGAAATCTTCAATCCCAAAAATTTACAATACAACGAGTGACGTGAGTAGTACTCAATATCATCCGCGAGCATCTCCATCGGGATCACAACATTTGGCCTCTCCTTGCACCTTTCTAGGCAACCATTAATCTTCAAAAAATGAAACCCACCTGTTGGTCCCGTCTCATTCTTTTCCAAGGTCTGAGAGAATAAATTATTATCGAAAAGCCGTGACCCATGAGGCAAAGGTTTCGAGCCAAAAGCATTTCAAAAATTCAACTTGGCTCCAAACCCCGACGGCTCCCCATGCTCCATTGAGGAAAAGATCAGAAATAACGCACCACACCCAAACCCCAAAGCAGACTAAGGTCACTTCCCACCGTAAAGCCTTACACACCCCACAATAAAAACAACACAGAAAAAAACCTCCTGACACCACCAACCTACCCACGAAAAAAAACACCTTTACCTCCACAGCACCCTAGCCCAAACCCTGAGACCGAGCCGGGCAAGCAGGCAAAAACTCAGCCCACCCCACATAGCCCCAGAGCCAAGCCCCCACCCACCGTGACGCCCCCACCACGGAAGGCAGTAGCACAAAAAGCTACCTTGCAGGGGCGCAACTAAGATGGCAATGACCAAAAGGCACCCCAACAATGATAAGATCCCCCCAGTGCCTGACTCGCGGATCGAGCCGAAAGAGCTAGGGCAGGCGCCTAACTCATTTCCTTTGAACAGATCGCCATAATCAATCTTCCAAACTTTATTCTTTGTTAATGCAAAATAAACAAGCATATTATCTTGATTTGCTACTGTTAACAATATAAAAATAAATGATTATTCTACACATAATAATCAGGTTGTACATAAAATATAATTTAAGTTTAAATATATTAATAATATTTAATTAACTAAACTACAAAAATTAAACAATACAAAATTTGAATTATATATAAAGTAAATGAGAGTAAAGATTAAAATTACATTCAATTAGAATTATTAGAGAGAGAGTTTGGAGTATGGGCATTTAGTTTAATGAAAACTGAGCTGATATGTTTTTCAGTTAACACCAATCCTTTTAATCCATATAGAAATAATTGGCGACCAACTTTCAAACGGTAGGAAGATGTGTTAAGCATAACAGTAAAGGATTGTCTATTTTTCATGCGAAGAAGGGCTCTAGGAAAATTCATTGCCAGTAATTCATCGACGGAAAATTCACCATCAACAATTTACCGTGGGAAAATTTACCGCCACAAGCAATTTACTGTTATGGAAAATTAACAGCCAAAAATTTATGCAATTAATTTTTTGTGCGGTGAATTGTCATGACAGTGAATTTTCCTGCAATGAATTGCTGATGGTGAATTTTCTATGAGTGAATTACTAGTGGTGAATTTGCCGTATGCAGGAAGAAACAGCGCAGAATATAATGAATGACCTGCTAAAAAAATAAACCAGATTTTGCTATAATTCTTTACTTCTATTATCCTTTCACAATGCCAGTGCCTTGTGAAATCCAAAAAAAGTGTTTGTATGCACACAAAATTAGATTGTAAACAAAGAACTAACAAACAGGTCTAGGAAGAAGCGTGGTTATGTCGGATTGGAGAGAAGAGTTCGAGGAGTTGGTCGACGTTGGACTTAGTGGTGGGAGAAGAATCGATCTGCACGGAAACGATATAACATTTGAATAATGCCAAGATGATCTGATCTGAAGAGATATATACCTTCCCTTAACACGCCCGGCACTGGAAAAGGCCAAAAGGGAAACACTGATTTTGTTACAAGTTGCAGACCATACAAGCCAGCTCTAGATGAAGCCAAGCCACTTGCAGACTTAGTGTGTGGTGGCCAAGATTTCAATCTCAATGTCACATTGAAATTTTCTCTAAAGTCCAAAGAACGTCACGATTCGGCATATATTTTGGGCAATTTGCGGACCCTACCTCAAGACTAAGGCCTTCTGCATGCACACCATGTTTACCTCTTTTTATACATATGAACAGATTTTGCATTAGACAGTACATGGTCGACTCTACAATTGCGTGGCAGTTGAAAATTATATATATATATAGTTAGTTAGTGTAACTTATTACTCAAGAATATAATTAAAAAAATGTAAATTATTATATAGTTAAATTATATGGTGTATTTCCAATTTAGAAGTTTATATGGATATAATGGGAAGCTTTTGTTGGATATTGAAGCTCAACCGTCAGCCTTATTTTCCCTCCATTCTATTTTACCCTTTCACATTATTATTTGACAAATTATCCAAAATGGATAATGTAATTGTTATTGATTATTGCTAATGTTATGGTGTTGTAGATGTGCGAAAATAACTATGATTAAGAAAAGAGTTCCCCCTAGATGTAGCGAGATTTGTGAACCATTAAAAAGCAAGTTGTGTTTTTCGTGTTTGTAAATTATCTCTTTTTCTAGTTTTAATTTCTGCAATCTTGTTTCATTTAATTTGTAATAAATTATTCAACAATTGGTATTAGAGCTCGGTGAAGTAGCTGATCAGGGAATTGTGATAATTTTTTAGGAAAATAGAGGAAGCAAATAAATGGAAAATAGAGAATTTCTCTAGGCAGAATTTCAGATTGTGGAAGGTGCAGATGGAGTCATTGTTGATTAGAGGAGATCTCTCACTTGCATTGGAAGGAAAAGTGAAGAAGCTAGCTATGATGGCTGATGAGGAGTGCGAGAGATTGGACAAAAAGCAAGGGCAACAATTATATTGCCACTATCCAACAACATCCTATTTAACGTTACAATGGAAAATACTTTGAAGGAATTGTGTGACAAACTCATCGATATGTACGAGATGGCCTCAACTTCGAACAAAGTTTATCCTATGACAAAATTGTATAATTTGAAAATGAAAGGAGGAGGAATCATGCCCAATCACTTGAACAAATTCAACACTCTAATCAACCAATTGATTTCAGTAAAAAATAATTTGGATGATGAAATCAAAGCCATCATATTATTGTGTTCTCTTCCAAATAACTGGGAAGGAGTAGTGATGGTGATCAACACCTCTGTATTTGGAAAAATGAAACTCAATTTTGATGATATTAGTGGAACTCTTCTTAGTGAAGATATACGAAGGAAAAATCAAAGAACCGCATTCAATGATACCTTGATTTTTGGTAATGGAGGTGCCCATCAAGAAGAGGTAGAAATAACCATTGAAGGAGATCAAAATCTATGAGATCAATGTCTAAGGGCAGAAATGGAGGTTGTTGTTTTTGTGTTAAAAAAGGTCACACAAAAATAATTGTTGCTCATATAAAAAGGTGTAGAACCAATCAAAGGACTAAAAAGTTAACATGACATACGAAAAAGATAAAGGTGATTTAGTCTTGTCCAAAAATGATGTTACATTTGATTCACGGGTGTTGGATTTCAATGTATCTTTCCATGCAACCTCATTTCGGCAAGCCTTCCAAAATTGCCAAGAAGACAAATTTGGAAAAGTTTATCTTGGTGATAACAAGACATGTGATATTATTGGAAAAGGTGACATAATGTTGAAGTTGAAAAATAGAAATAAATGGTTAAATTGCACAATGTAAGACGTTCCAAAATTGAAAATGGAATCTACTTCTACTAGATAGCTTGATGCTTAAGGATGTAGCATCACTTTTTCTTAAAATTCTTTGAAGGTGACCAAAGGGGCATTATTGGTTGCAAGAGGAAGCAAATTGGGTACTTTATATGTGATAGATAGTCCAGCTTGAGTGGCAGTTGTGATGGTAGTTGTGGATAGTGAAGCAAAACTATGGCATAAAAGGCTTGGGCACATGGGCAAGAAAGGACTCAAAATATTGCTCAAAATGGATCATCTTTTGGGTTGACATTTGTGGATTTGGACCTATGTGAACATTGTCTCAATGGGAAATGGAGGCAGATTAGTTTTTCAAAGACTAGACATGACAAAAAGACAAGGCCTTTGGACCTTGTGCACTTGGATGTGTTCGCTCCTATACAGGTAACCTCTTATGGAGGAGAAAATTATTTGGTCGCTTGTATTGATAATTGTACTCGAAAGGTGTGGGTTTATATGTTCAATAGGAAATCAAAAATTTGTAAAATTCAAAAAATTTAAAGCTATTGTTGAGAATTAAACAACAAACAAGATCAAATGTATGAAAATAGACAATGGGAGCAATTTTTGTTCTTTTTATTTTGATAGTTATTGTGAAGATAGTGACATTCAACACCTTAAGGTTATTCCATTCACACCTCAAGAGAATGGTGTAGTTGAGAGGTTGAACCAAAAAATTCTAGAGAGGGCTCGGAGTATGCTTTACAATGCAGGTTTGGGCAAGTAGCTTTGGGTAGAAGAGGTTAACACAAAAGTGTATTTGATCAATCGAAGCCTCTCATCTCGATTGGATTTTGATACTTCAAATGAAAGATCCTTTATCACACTTCTATCATTTGTTATTGATGGCTTCATGACTTCCATCAAATTACAATTTTAAATCCTTCATTAGCTCTCAAAAGCGAGTTTGAACCACAAGTTTATAGCTTTCCGACATTTCGGAGTAGCAGAACAGGTTTGAGCAATCAAACCTTCTACTCTTGGTGTTGCTAGACCTGGCGGGTGTACCTAAATTTGAATGAACATAGACTTAACTTGTAATTTTCTTTTTAAACAATTTGTTCGCAATGGCAAATGACAGTGAACAAATGAGATCAAACTTGATAGCAATTTGTAGATCTAAATCCTAGAATACTTAATTAACAGATAAAAGAGGTTGAATGAATTCAAATAATGAAGTGCGAGACGGTGCCTTGTTGGGTATCACGAGTCAAATGAAGCGAAATGGCGCTTATTTTGGCAGATCGATTTGCAAGCGGCCTGGTATTTTATGCTTGTATGAACAATACCAAGATTATGATTACTGAGCTCTACTTTAAGAATCCAAATGAATCTCCCTGATTACTATGATTACCGAAAAGGATTTAATCCCTACTTGAGAGAACCAAGTTGATTAACCACACAAATGCAGCAAATGTGCATAGATAAACTAAAAATAAGCTTGTTACTTCAATTTAAATTACCAGAAAGAATCAACATGGAGATAGCTTCATCAATGCTTTTCAATAGACTTCGACCTGGTGTGACGCAAAAGCAAAGCGCACACAACTGAATTTCATTAGGTACTGTTGAAATCCTTGCACATAGTCTACGAAAGAAAGTGTCCTCTGCATAGCCATCGACTTTCTGCTTTATCTAGTCGATATTCGATTGCAATCTCGGGTATGTTATAGCGGCTAGAAAATAAAATATAATAATCCATGTTGACGCAAATTGAGCCGATCTCACGCCAATGAGCCTTGATTTATCAAACATACATATCGACCAACAACATTTGAATCTATTTTATTCACCAACCATTCACCGAGCGACTTGAAGGTATGTGAAACTGAAATAAATCAATCTTTATGCAAAGGTTCCCACAGTATTTATTACGCCTTTGCCGCGACCATTACGCATGTTATAACCGAGTGCATTCCTCACGTTCTTTCCATTCGCTTTGTTCACAGTCGCTATAGCATATTGCTCTCAGGGAGACCTCTTGTAGATGTCACTTCGTTCTACCGAAAACCTCAAGCCACAATGTATCGCCAAGACATCAATGTCCTTATACCGATAGAAACCTTCGTCTTCATGTTTGTCGCTATAACCTGTGACTATCGAGGAAACCTTATGTAGACAATATAATGTTTCACCGAAGGCTTCGAAGTCAACCCGAGCACATACCAATTCGCCAAGACAACATAATACTTTTGCTGAAAGCCATTCGTTAGATTTTGTCGGCAAGACCTGACGGGCTCACCAAGACATAATACTGAAGCTCATAAGTCTTACCGAAGTGTATGTTATAGTTGCCAGTCGGTGAGACACCCTTGGGTTCGCTATGACTTCCACCGAAGATCCTAACTTATGCCGATAAGACAATTTTGTTCCTCCAATCGGCGAGACATGATGAATTCAGTGAGAGCTTCCACCAAGGAAAAAACTTATGCCGATGTACCCCTCCTTCGGGTCGGCATGACATAACGAAGTCGTTGAGACCCCCCTCTGAGGAATCCAACTCTCACCAAAATGACCACTTAGGCACTGGTCAGTAAGACAAGAGAAGATCGGGGAGACTTCAACCCGATAGCCACAACACATGCCGATAAGGTTCCACCCGCCAATGCGATCGCCGAAACATGTGAGAAGTCCTGCCGACCACCCTAAAACATAGAAGTTAGCAAAACGAGTCGGGGAGACAAAGAAAATGTCACGCCAACCTGAACCATGATGTAAAATATGCATGACTCAATGGATTCAATGGGACAAAGGGGAAAAATATGAGTGGAAAATGCACATGGTAGGATCAAATCTGGAAGTTTATGAGTAAAACTAACATGTGAGATCCATCAAATTACAATTTTAAACCCTTCCAATGTTTTAGAAGCTCATCGTCCCAATTTGTGAAATTTGAGCTTGTAGTTTTTGTCTTTGAACAAGTTAATTAACCACCTCAAATATAACCTTTTCATTTTTTTTATTTGTAACAACCATTGGTGATTTGAACTTTCTAAAAATTCTCAAGTTTCATTCCCACCATATGTTCCAGACAACAAGCGTAAGGACCACATGCCAAATGCTTGCAAAAAAAGACGATTGGTATAGTACAGGCCAACTTTGGAATAGTTCCCAAACTGAATTTGGTAAAGGAAAAACAAAGTTTAACTTATTCAATACAAAAACCCAACATTGTTGAGCAAAGCTACATTGTAGAAGTAAGTGATCTATCATTTCAAGTACTTCTTCACAAAGTGAGCATTTGAAAGGATTAGTTATCTTTAACTTTACCAATCGATCACTTGTCAAAATTCTCTTTTAAAGCAAGCCAAGCAAAACCTCTAGCCTTAGGAAGAATACCACAGTTCCAACAAAATTAAAAGGCTCTTTGAGAAGGCATATTTTGTCCTAACCAAGCTAAAACTGCATACCCTTCTTTCACTGAATAAACCCCATCTTTCAAAGCAGCCCAAATAACCTTATCTAACTTTGATGAAAGATACACCACTCTTTCTTTGAGCACATTATTTAGTTGGTCTGAATGTTCTATTGTTAACAAATTTCTTGGGCAACTTTTCCAAACAACCTTTTAAAGCTTCCTTTGATTGCACATATTCTAAGAAATTTCCCCCCCCCAAGTCTTTGTTAGGACTATTCTTATATCTTGCAGATCCAAGTTTTCATACAACGGAGGATTCCCATTCCAAGAATCTAATCAAAATTTTACACATCTTCCATTGTGGTGAATGTTATTGATGTATCATAGGGAATTTATATAAGGAAAATAAGTGAGTGGTTGAATGAAACAGTTATAGATAGTTAACTATATACACCTATACACCCATCACTAAACACAATGTAATATAACCACATTAATAATAATGCTAACATTTTCCCCTTATTACATTGCTCCTACAATTGTATCCTTGAAAGCTCTAATTCACCTTTTAGGGGACCCCTATTAAGGTTTACATAGCAAAACTTGGTCATTACAAAATATGTATACCTTCTTGAGAAAACTTTCCTTCTGAAGAAACAAATCCTAAATCAGGTGAAATTCCTCCAGAAGCTTTGAGCTGAATTTTTGAGTTCTTCCTCCATAAAATCTCGAACCATAGACCTTAGTTACTGGACAACCACCCTTGACAGGTTGTCTCCTTGACCCTCATAAAGGTATAACCCTTGGTCTCTGACCGTAATTACTAGACAACCACCCTTGACAGGTTGTCTCCTTGACCCTCATAAAGGTGTAATCCTTGGTCACAGTCTCATGAAATATTTGGGCAACAATCCATACTAAGCTCTTCACCAACCCCTTACTTGTGTCAAAAAAAAACTTCACAATACATGTATCTTCAAAACTGTCAACAATAACAAAGAAAATAAAGCCAAAAATGCTTCTCATACAAAACATCATCTCAAAGCGAGAAGTTAACTTGAGATGATGGAAATTCCTCCATCTTTCGGTGCCACCAACCTCCAGTTTGATCTTGTTATGGTTTATCCATTTGATAACTTAGAAGATTTTTTGGAGGCCTTATTAGATGTTGCAAAGATAGCCCCAATTTGAATGTCATTTATAATGTTCTTATTTCTAATATAACGACCCTTGATATAGCCAAAGAAAAATCCCCTCTTTGGATCATATTTAACATCAAGACATTCATGAACTGTAACCACATCTCCTATATGCATCCAACATATAATTGTAATGACTAAAAGAACAACATCTTGTAACTCAACAATCTCAACATTGAAACCGATAGTGGGAATGGAAGTAATGATAACATCGAGTTTCAACTTGTACAAAATAGTAGCCTTACCAGCATCCAGATCCGTCATCAGAATACGCATCTTCTTCTTCTCGAAATAAAAAAGATACTCAAATAAAAAATGACTCATGGCTTCATTTTGGCAGTAGGCACTTGTCATACTCCATTCTTTCAGTGCTTGAGATAATCCCCAATTCACGAATTCCATCTTAGAGCCCACACCATATTTTCCACAGATTTCAAGACTGGACTAAATTTTAAGCACCATACCATCAGTAATGAAAAAGTGTTTTCTTGATGGCCATGGTTTACATGAACAACAGATCACCAATCAAATGGAGATTAAAATACCAACCCGACAAATGTACTTCACCATTATTTCCTTTACGATAACAGGTATGAACAACGATGAGCAACACACAAAATTCAATCAGATTGAAGGGAAATGAAACTTACGCCTCAGACAATGAATTCATACTTTCTCGAAACTCATTCCAATCAAACTTAAAATACCTTCTATGCCAATCTTGCACATGCCAATCAAAAACTTCATGCAACTTACCGAAGATTTAACCCGATGTATTATAGTTTCAAATTCTCACATTAATATATCTGCATTTCATCACTCTTGACGAACAATAAATCTTTCAACAGTAAAAACATCTTTTATTAGTCCGCCTGTACTTCAAAAAGGCCTGAAACCACCCAAGCCATTCGCAACAATCTATCTTCCACCAAACTTCTGTGGTTTTCAATGCAAAAGAGAAGCACCAGGGATCCACGATGAGGAGGTCAAGAATGCTTTTGTCTAGGGGCGCAACTTCTGTCCATCTCCTATGCTCTGCTGTGACAATCCATTATCAAAGCATCCTCACGCCTAGCAAAGAACGATGACTTTTAACAGCTCTAATACCATATGTTGGAAAATATATAAAGGATCTGAATATTGCAGTGAATAGTGAATGTATTTGTGCTTTGTTCTTGTGTCTGTTGTGTTTCTCTTGTAGGTGTTTGCTGCTGTTGTAGTTTGTGTCATGTTTGTAAGTTTGTGGTGTTCTTAGGACAGTTGGTCTTTGTCTTGTAACTTCTTTTGCACAGCTTTTGGTTGTCATTCTTTTTGTAAATTCATTCAATTGATTCAATACAAAAAAAAAAAGTGGGCAGTTGAATGAAAGAGTTAACCCCTTTGCCCCCTTGGTATACATATATTTAGAATATTTTATTTTCTCTTTTTTAAAAAGGAAAATATATTTTATTTTAACCACTAGGAGTGATGATTTGGTTCAGCTTCTGTCAAAGAAATGGGAGAATACCAACTAGTTTGCTACTAGTTTGTTGTTGGTCCGAGTGTTCTTAGTCCATGTCTGTTTTTGATTTAGTGTTTTGTTTTGTTGCTTTTTGATCTTGAACTCTATTGGCCCTTGTGGCTCTCTGTGAAGGGTACAACACCCTGTAAATGCTGCTCACTTTATCAAAAACATATACATAGGTATATTTGCATATAAATATGTCATTAAAATGTTATTTTTTGAATATATCGACTTATAGGTTTATATATAACTTTATTTGAAACATAGATATATTT
>VDFB02009821.1:0-18375 GCA_007258455.2 Sequoia sempervirens
GCCTAGCAGCTTTGTATTTCATTTCCAGTTTGCTAACAATCCCCAGTATCGTATGCTCTCACCTCGCCCACATTGGGATCTTGGTGATCAAAAGGTGAAGGGTTACTATTCTTGCTAGTTATCATTTTGGAGCTAACGCTAATCAGTGATGTTTTGTGCTAATAAAATCCAGGAAAAATTAAGGGGGAATATTACATCATACCAGAGTGAACTAGATAATCCCTTATCCAACCCACCTTTATGTGCTATCAAAGACATGGTCAAATCTTGCGTATGTAGGCTAAACAAAAACTAATGAACACACCTCACCATGCAATCGAGGTGAAATTCACCTGTCTATGTCAATGGAATACCAGAGTAGTCGCGAGGATTCCATACTTCATTGCCATCATCAAAAGATGACTCACAACTCAAATCATGTTGGATAAACCTTGCAACAACTCTCTCAACCTTCTCTACAACCCTGATGGCAAGATCTCTATCTAATGCAAGTAACCTGATTTTATGTCTTCCAGGGCACGCTTGACTGCATGCAAACTCGATGCCTTAACTCCTACCCTTGGACCCTCTTGTCCCTCCTCAAAACTAATTGTCCAAATGAGATATTCAATGAACTTGTCTGTCATATCAAAGTGAACTAAGGTTTGTTCAACCTCTTTTCTTGTTGAATACTCATCCTTAAGGGCTGATCCAAGAGGTGTAACATGCTGAAAATTATATGCATTACCTATCAAAGCCTTAACCTCTTGGCTGCAATCTGCACTTTCTTGTGAAATTTTCTCCTCCAATTTCAAGAGTTCATACTCTTTAAGTACCTCCCCATCAGTATCACCATGTTGAATCATCTAAGTATGGGAATTGCTAGAATATTCATGCAATGTCTCACCCTCATGGAGTTCACTAACTTCTTCAACCACTTGTTTGATCTCCATAATTTGTGAGTGAGGTTGTTGTTCTTCGGATGGGACTGCCATAGAAGAATGATTTCCTACTTGGGTTGATGTAGGATGTACCAAACTCAATTCTAAACAAAACCCCATTAATCTGATTTTCTGCTTCTTGAAGGGCTACTTGAGTAGCCTCCAAGGAATCCTTAGTATTCACAAGCTCGGAGGTAAGATTGTCAGCTTCCTCTTTCCTTCTCAATGCATCTAAATAAATTACAGCTAGATCGAGGAGATGATCACGATCTATAAGTAGATTTAAATAATCCGATTTCATTGTTCCCATAGCTGTTTTGATTGTCTGTAAATCAACATGAGAGGATTCCTCTTCAAATCATTTTTGCTCTCCCTCAACTTGAACCTTCCAAAGGTGATTTTCAATCAGCTTGTGAGAGCTATCGAAATGTGTTAATGCTACAACAATCTTGTCTTCACTAACCTTTAGTTGGTTCTCCAAATTAGGCTTATGAACAATATTGGATTCATTTGATGAAGTAGCGAATTGACCTTGAACAACTTGACTCTCCCCAAGATCTTCTTCTATGATAACCTCTTTGCATACTTGCTGATTTGGAACTAGGGCAACGTTAGTTTCAAAGACAAAATCATCATCATCATCCCACTTAACTATTTCACTAGATGATGCCATGCTTTCTTCGTGTAGAAGAAATAGGACAATGTTAGAATCACACATAGAATCATCAAACTTAGCTGTCTCACCAAAAGGTATCTTGTACTCCTCATGCAAAAATGATGGTACAGCGTTATAATCATTAAAGGAGTTCATGTCTTCACAAATTTTATCAACCACTATCTCTAAATCTCCCACAAGGAGACTCGTGCAACCTTTACCTGTACCAACATTTGTCTCTCCCTCATAACAAGCCATTGTGCCATTCTGCTGGAATAAAATTGAATTAGTCCCCTCTTCCTTTGTTGAGAAAGAAAAATCAGATTTTACTACCTCCTGAAAATCAATATACTCAACTGTAGTGGAAGAAGCACCTGAAAATTCAATTTCATCCTTAGCATCAAAAACATTAGAGACAATTTCCTCGTTTACAATTTCTGCTTTTGTGACTATTTGCTACTCCTCAAGCCTCTTCACCTTTTTACTAATGCATAGGTGATTAGGCTCCCAGGGCCCTTTACAAGTACAACAAAGTTTTTGTTTCCTTAACTCATTCTTTCTGCCCTTCCGAATTTTTTCTCTAGAAGACCCCTTTTCATTTGTCTTGGATTCTAATATTCTATTTTCAGTCTCTCCCTTATGTTTGGATTTTACCACTATCCTATAGAACCTCTTGATGTTTAGATCCTTCATAAGTTCGAAGAGTCCTATCAACTTGGAAATAGACTTACCAGAAGTGTTCATCATTCTACTGATTGTTGTGCCACACACAAGACTCCACAGGATGGCAAGTTCTTAAGCTCTGATACCACTGCAATATCCCCCCCTAAGATAGAGCGATATTTTTCCCGATTTCCTCAGTTTGACATATGTATCATTTTGTCAAACTAATGTTACTACCATGACTAAAATTAATTGCAGATCAAACAAATGCATTTCCAGGCAATTTTACACAGCAACCAAACAAAATTTTCTCATACAAATAACTTAGAACTGCTATACAAAATATTGAGAGTATTTGCCTCTATGAAACCGAGGATTGTATTCAGAATTGAGAGACTGAAATATCAAAGATACAATGATAATTAATTCTTACCTATTACTGAAAACTCTAATCATCTACAAACAATATTACTATGAAATATCAGAGTGTAGCTCTTGGAAACCCGATGCTAGTTCTCGTTGAAGAGTCATGTTGCCTCTTTGTTACTTACCCACTAAGTCGCCTCTCTCTAAAACTCACGAACCAATGAGCAACCTCTGCAGATTAATATCTGGAGCAGCGATATTAATATCTGGAATCTCACGAAGCCTTCAAGCCCTTCTTTATTGAATCGATGGTGAATATAAGGCAACGTGACTTCCCTTTGACTTTCCTTTCAACTACTAAAGAACTCACCTCACCCAAATATATTATCAAGCCCTTAAAATATAATCTCCTTCTCTAGCTATGTGGTGGCTGGAATATTTTATCATACCTGAAAAGTTGTCCTATTTGAAACCCGATTTGTCTTATCTGTTGGCGTAGACTCCTTTATTATCCCTGCGCCTTGTCCTATCTTTCAATTGCTATAAAGAATAGCTGCGGTGAAGAAGTTTGAATTACGACTTCACAAGGTGGCGATATCAATGTTGTCAATTTAATATGAGCCACAATATTATCTCCTTTCTCCTTTGCACCCTTAGTAATAACTACGGCTCCTTTAAAATCAATACTTCATGGACCTATCACATTCGGCGATATTCATTAGTCTTGCACATGCGTGTGAGGTTCCATCCAAGCTTGGAATATTCAAACCTTACACCAACAAATATGATCGCCCTCTTAAATATTATTTAATTCCCAAAGTCTTGTTTGTCCTTGTTGATGTTATTGCAGCTTTGAGCTTCATACTTCCTTAATTATTTGTGACATATCTCTAAGATGGCCGACCTCCTTTGTAATTATTATTTATTATTTGTAATTATTTTTATGGTGGCCGACCTTGTCCTTGAAAAGGTGCAACCCCTCTAAGCAACATGTATATATATAAGGTCACTTTCTCTCATTTGTGAATCAAGCAAAGTTCGATCTCCTTCTCCATTAAGTGCGAGTTCTTCAAGAAGAGTAGTGTGAATTCATATAGGAGCAGATTGTGAGTCTATTCAAGTGCAGATTGAAGGGCAGACTATTAGTGTGTGCTACAGCCATTGCTGCTGCTGTTTATTGGCCTTGTGTGTGGCCTCATTGTAAAGATACTTGTTGCCATTGCTCATATATATAAGAGTTATATTTGTTGTTGGGTTTTTCTCCCTCAAGAGGAGGGTTTTCCCAGGGTATCTGCTGTGTTATTGTGTCTGATTTTGAATTAATTTTCTGTGCATTAAATCTGATCATAAAACTAACATGGTATTAGAGCGGGTTTGAAGATCTTGATCAGATTTAGTCTTACAGCGATACTCTTTATTCTTCTTCTCATCTTTGTTCACTTCTATCTCTTCGTCAAGATGGTGAACGGTCTCAAGATCGAGGACAGACTTGAGGGAGCATCTAATTTCGCATCTTGGAGATTCAGAATTATGCTCACCTTGGAAGAAAGTGAATTGGCTGAGTTCGAGGAGAGCAAAGTTTCTGAACCTACTGATGAGGAAGAGAAGATTCAATGGAAGAAGAAAGATACTAAGGCAAAGAAGATGTTAGTTGATTCCGTGAAGGATCATATTGTTCCCATCATCTCTAAGATGAAGACGACAAGGGAGATGTTTAAGTCTTTGGAAGAGATGTATGAGATCAACAACACAAGTCGTGCACTTGCATTGAAGCAATAACTTCATCATGTGAAGATGGCGGAAGGAGAATTTGTCATCGCTTACTTCATGAAGATTTCCGAATTGAGAGATCAGCTCTCTTCTATTGGTCATTTTGTTGATGTCAAGGATTTGACCATGCTTGCCCTTAATGGTCTTCCTTCATCTTGGGAGTCTTACATTCAAGGAATCAATGCAAGATCGAAACTTCCCAAGTTTGATCATTTGAGGGCAAATTGTATTCAAGAAGAGTCTAGGTTGGCTGTGAGAGGTATTGGTCGAAGCTCTACAAATGAAGACATTCATCATTCTTTCGGCTCAATCCTCGAAGAAAGAAGAAAGAAAGGTGGAAAAAGAAAAGTTTTTGAAGAGGAATAGAGATACAAAGGAGTTGATATGGTGCTCACATTCAAGAAGAAGTGGGACCTCTCCAAAGTCCAATGCTCTCGTTGTGACAAGTTTGGTCACTGTGCAAAGGATTGCCCCACCAGGCCTAATCAGCATGCTTCATTTGCGGATGTGGATGAGATCTCTCCTTAGAAGGATTCTAGGGAATTTCTATTCTAAGCCATGGGCCTGTGTTGAAGCCGTGAAGGTTGTGTGTTGATTTGTACGCAAGAGCAATGTATCTTACTGCGTCCAGTATTTGCATCCATCATAATATTTAAAGTGATAAGTATTCTTTGTTTGTTGAGTTATATCATTTAGTTGGATCTTGTAATTAGTAAAGAGAGATAGTGGTTTCTCTTGAATTGTGTTTACTAGTATAAGATCCTTTGAAGATTTCATTTATTACAAGTTATTTCATGCTGGTTGTGAAGATATCTGAGTGTGACTCTGAAATAAAAAGAGAATTGCAATTTCGATGGTGATTAGTTGGTCACATCGATATCATTCTCTAATGCATGAATTGTGATAGAGCCTTGAACTCTTGGAGAGAGTTGGTTCTACATGCTAACTGCATAATGCATTCAAGAAATCTGTAGTTGTGCAGATTGTCTTTTTGTTGTGCTGAGTTTGGCACTCTCGAAAGGAGTAAAAGATGGAAGAAAGAGTTATATCAAAATTAAATAAAGATAAGTTTCTTTATCCCTTCATTCTGATCTTTTGATATATTTCTCTTTAGGTTGATTTATTTATTTATGTTTTAATATTGTTCATAAATTCTTATGTATTCATGCTATAACCTGAGATAGTAAACCTTGTATGATTCTAGCATTGATATTTCTTTGGATAAACTATTAGTAATCTCTCTCTAAAATGCTTTCAGGGCAGTTCTAGGGGCAAGAAGGTGATGAGAGATTGCTTAGTGATGAAAAGCTTGAGGGTATCTTGTGTGAGGGAAGTCATGCTGACCAAAGAAATGATCAAGCGTGAAGTCACAACTTGCAACCATGGGACTAAGTTGGTGGCTAGAGGGAGTTCACTTCTAGAAGTCTTCTTTGCAATCTCTGAGGTAGGGATCAAGAGGGAGTTATGTGACTCAGCGAGGAAAGAAAGTGAAAGGTTGCGGTGTTGCAAGGCCAAATGTTAAATCGCTTGAAAGACACCTCTTGGTTTGTTGAGATGAAATTGTACAAAGGCGTTCATACGGATTTGATATTGAGTAGCTCCATAAACCCTATTCATAATAGGCCCGATCTAATGAGGTTAGAAAGGTTGATGCAAAGGGTCGAGGAGGAGCCTAAGCGAAGATGGTTAAGGAGGCTGAAGCTAGTTCTGGTGGATCCTCTATATACACAATTGATTGGATCGTTGTTGTATCTAGTCAATACTAGACCAGACATTTGCCTTGCAGTGAGTGCACTTAGTCAGTTCATGTGTGAACCAAGGAAAATACTTCTAGCAAAGCATATTCTAAGACACTTGCATGGCACAGTTGGATATAGCTAAGATATTCTTTAGGTGTGGATTTGAAGTGTCACTGATCGGAAGAGCACCTCTGGATGTTGCTTCAGTTTGGGATCTGCTATGATTTCACAGTGCGGCGAGGAAGTAGTCATCACAATAGCATTGAGTCTGTGGCCGAGTATATTGCAGCTTGTGTGGCAACTTCGAGAGCGGTGTAACCGTAAGCTCCTTGCGGGGATTGTTTGGACAATCAATGGAGCCTATCATTCATTGTGATAACGGTACGTGTGAAGCTTTTTGTCAATCACATTGTTTCATGACAGAACCAAGCATGTTGAGATCAAATACCACTATACTCGAGAGATATTATCTTGAGGAAAAGTTATACAATTGAGGTGCCGCCCGGCCTTGATGAGGCGGGCGGCGAACATTCTCACCAAGCCTCTATCCAAGATAAAGTTTGTGTACTTTCAAGATAAGCTTGGTATGGTGGAGAATATAGCCTTAACTCAGGAGTCTTATATCAATGATCTCATTAATGAGTTCTTCTCGTGAGAAAGTTGAGGTGAAATCCCTTGATTAATGAGTTCTTCTGTGAGAGAAGTTTGAGGTGAAATCCCTTGATTAATGAGTTCTTCTCTATAAGAGAAGTTGAGGTGAAATCCCTTGATTCCACCCTTTGGGAGAGCCATGGTGGATGTCATGTGTGTGACTCCATGACACATCACGTGAGAGAGTCCGTGATGATTCCTCTTGTACTTGTGTTTTCACCCTCTGGGAGAGCCATGGTGAAAGTCATGTTGAGGTGACAACATCACGCAAGTGATGAACACTTGTACATACCATACATGGTTGTAGCCATTATGGTTGATATCACAATGAGGTGATATCATTTCTTTTCCATACATGGTTGTAGCCATTATGGTTGGTATCACAATGAGGTGATATCTGATATCACGATGAGGTGATATCGTTTCTTTTCCACATATGGTTGTAGCCATTGTGGTTGGCATCACGATGAGGTGATGTGTCTTGTGCAGTAGGAAGTATTCCTCCCTAGCTGAGAGGGAGTGTTGATGTTATTGCAGCTTCGAGCTTCATACTTCCTTAATTATTTGTGACATATCTCTAAGATGGCCAACCTCCTTTGTAATTACTATTTATTATTTGTAATTATTTTTATGGTGACAGACCGACCTTGTCCTTGAAAAGGTGCGACCCCTCTAAGCAACATGTATATATAGAAGGTCACTTTCTCTCATTTGTGAATCAAACAAAGTTCGATCTCCTTCTCCATTAAGTGCGAGTTCTTTAAGAAGAGTAGTGTGAATTCATATAGGAGCAGATTGTGAGTCTATTCAAGTGCAGATTGAAGGGCAGACTATTAGTGTGTGCTACAGCCATTGTTGGTGCTGTTTATTGGCCTTGTGTGTGGCCTAATTGTAAAGATACTTGTTGCCATTGCTCATATATATAAGAGTTATATTTGTTGCTGGGTTTTTCTCCCTCAAGAGGAGGGTTTTCCCAAGGTATCTGCTGTGTTATTGTGTCTGATTTTGAATTAATTTTTTGTGCATTAAATCTGATCATAAAACTAACAGTCCTTATCTGCAATCTATTTGTTTGTCTTTATCTACAATGATTATTAAATAGATCTCCAGGCACACTCAAATTTGTATGCAAAAACATCCAGCGGAATAGAATAAACCGTCACAAACAAAGCAGGGGTACAAGCAGCTTACAAATATTTTAATATTTATTTATAACCCTGGAAGCACTTCAGCAAAATGATAGTTTCTTCAAACCCTAGGAATTTTGTCTTCGAAGAAGACTTCACAAAATTCCCACAAATCAATCCTTGAAGCCCAAGCGCGAAACCTGTGTGATTCTGCCAAAGAGAGGTTTTAGGTTTCCATCCAAATCCCTAAATCTGAACTTGAGGGTTTTTGTACTCTCGTTCCAAAAAGCTCAACTCTCCACAATTTCACAATCTCCAATAAAATAATCTTTGCATAATGATAGAATGAGCTCTCATGTCCTTTTATAATGCCTTTTTAGGTTTTTCCCGCCAAAACCAATTATCACTTTATTATAAAAGTGACTTTATTAAATTATCTCATAACTATTCCCAATGTCATTTTAACCTCATTAATATAATTATTTAATATTACCTTTATAATTGCACCTTTTGCTAGGCAACATTACATAATTAAATTAATTAATATTTATTATGCGGGATGGAAAATGGGGACATTACAATATATCTAAAGTTCATACAAACACTTTTCTCCAAACCAAAACTCAACCCCTTGAAACACAAAAAAAATTCCAAGACCAAAATTCTTCCAGGCAACCATTTTCCCTTTACCAACTCCTCTCCCAACTCTCTCTAGAATGAGATCGTGGGTTCTTTAATAAAAAGTGCATATGAGTACAAGTGACATATGAGTAAATGTGTGTGTATGTTACAAAAATGCTCCATGTTTCACATTGCACATGAGTAATCTCTCTTATAGGTGGCAGTTATAAACCTTGTTGGAAAATATGCCTCAACTTACTAGCTTGAACCTCTATTAAAGACTTGGCATTTTTCCCTGTGTTGGCTTTCATTGTCGAACTATCGCCGAAATCCAGAACCTTGGAACCCATGTCGCGGGGTTTGTGAGTTTCATAACCTCCCAACATGGCGATCTCCTTGTTGTCGCATATTTCAGGAAATTCCTAACCTCTGATGGAGGTTTTGAAGTTCGGGTTTCTCCCAACTTGGCGACATAACCGTTGGATGGTGGGACTGGTCTGCATGGAAGGTGACGTCAGCTGTACGGCAATGACATGGATGTCGCGTGGATAGTGGGGACCACATGGGATGAGCAAATAAGTTGTAAAAGGGCATCGTCGGGTTTTCCTTGCATCGGTGGGATGTGCTTACATCGGAGGGAGATGATATGTTGTCTCCCCGATATGACGATGGTTGACTCGATGACTCATGAAGAATGTCGTGATAGCAATTATCGATTGGATGATCGTGCAATTCACATCCTTGTTGTGAATTGCATGGCTATCATTAGTGTGAACGCGGGAAGCTCACCTGGTAACCGACATTGGAACAACTACTCCAGCAACAAATTAAATGAAGAGTGATCTTCATGACAGCGGCACGATTTGCAAAAGTGATCGAGATCAAATCAGATCGGATGAACAGCAGGATGCATTAAATGTAATTTCAAATTCTCTGTGACCGAATTAATTGCTAGGCGGCTTGATGCGTGCTGGATGGCGGTGTGTGTGGCCCGAGACAAAGGAAGCTTGTCAGTGAAGATAGTGAAATGAATGAAAACCTAACGGTTGTTGGGTGGTGTAGATTGTATGCTCTTCTTGCATTGTAACAGGGTGTGTGTAAGAGTGCGAAAAAATCAGTATCTATGAGTGAGGTCGACCAAGGGATTGTATTGCTGTTGTGAGTTAACATCTGAGAGTGAAGTCTATAACTCTGTATGTAATCTATTTACTGTAATACAAAGTGACTTTACTTGTGTGGGTTTTTTCTCCCATAAGGGTTTTCCCACATAAATCTGGTGTTATCTCTGTGTGTGATAGACTTTGTCTCTCCTTTTGTTCTGTGAATGTGCATCTCAAACGAATGTAATCTATTAAATGAATTTTTTTTTTTGCACTTCACTCCTAAGGATTTTGCATTAGGAAGGCGTTTCCGCACCGCCGCCTCCCTTACAAGTGGTATCAAAGCCTGGCCAGTTGTGTTATCCTTGTGAGTAGGGCTGGTTTTTTGTGCTAATCCTGTTTTATTACATCAAGCTTGCATCTACCACTTGAGGACAAAGAAATTTTCAACAATATTGAGTATTAAAAAATGTAGGCACTCCATCATTGTTCCTTTATCTCTCAGAATTTTTGAGCTTCTTGATTTTGATTGAGTGCATAGTTACATGAGCTAGAAGAGCTAGCCTGCCACACTTCATCAATTCTCTTACTACGGCTGAATAAGCATCATAGCTGCCAACAATATTATTGTGATCTTGCATCAAAAACTCATACAATTTTCTCTTTATCAAAATACTTGTCAAGCATACCATAATGCAACTCTGTAACTAAATTCTCCTTCATGAACCTATGGGAATGAATGATACTTGCCACATACAACATAAATTAATACATAATACTAATAGGATTCTGGTATATGCTTATAAGATTAGGACACATTCAAACTCGGTTTTCTCAACTTTCCTCACATAAACACAATTCAGATACCACCCAACTGTGGATTTTCAGGCATGGCATCAATCCAGTAGTGAGAAACTTCACTTATTAATTGCAAAACTGCTAGTAGTTCCTTCAGTGCAATGTTTGCAATATTTTAGTAGTACTATTGTGTACACCCTAAGCCAGGTCCACTAGTAAAAAGAACACCTATGTTAAATAATAAATACTTGCCCAAGATATAATAGAAACTCCATTTTCAATTCAAAGAATCAGTTTGTGCCCAAGTTGCAGAAGTGAGTGAATGAGAATGTGTAAGCTTTTTTTTATTGCCACATCATAGGCACAGATTACTTAGTGGAACCCACCTCACATGCTTTAGGGGTTACAAGTTATTTAGGTTGCCATGCTCATGTCTTCATTTGATTTTGTAAAAGTGTAGATACTAAAAAGGGGAAATACTGATTTGTCTGAGTACATGTATTGCTGAGTGAATAACCTCAATAAGTACAAGTGCCCAAGTGCACTTCTTCTAGAAAAGAGTAGGATAATATTGAAAAAAAATTGCATCAATATCATTCCTCACGAACAAAGTTGGAGAAATGAATGACAAAGGCTTCAAACTCGTCTCTACAATTTTTTATCCTACAAACATTTCTTTCTTATCTTCCTCCACAAATTTTTATCTCTTCCAAAGAACATGTAGATCGTATGGAGTAGAAATATCAAATACATCTCTTATAATGGATTAATGTCTGCAAAGTTTCTTGAAAACGAGCAATGCTGTTGATTGGACATTTAGCAAATTATTTTTAAAATTCTAAGCTTTCATTTCCTCCCAGCATTGTTGTTGGATTCAAGACTTATACATTTTGAGTCCTTCCCTTAATGTGCCCAAGTCATTAACAAGATCTTCAATAATTGTGCATAACAGAAGGCCCAGCAAACTGAGTTCATTCATTACATAAAAGTCATGAGAGAACTATCTTTCAAGATTTTAATGGACTGTGAGCCACTTTTGATGAGATTTGGACCTAATCTGGTGTTTCTGGCACATATTGTAATCTTCTCTTAGTGTATTTTATTTCTAATATTATAATATTTCCCAGCCTCTATACGTTACTTGAATTTCTCCGTTACAAATTTAATCACTCTTATAATAGATTAATGCATGCATAGTTGCTTGAAAATGAGCATTGTTGTTGATGGGACATTAAGCAAATCATTTTTAAAATGCTAAGCTTTCATTTTCCTGCCAGCATTGTTGTTATATTCTGGAATTTATACATTTTAAGTTGTTCGCTCAACTTGCCCAAGTCATTATCAAGATCTTCAATAATTGTGTGTAGCAGAAGGCCCAGCAGAATGGGTTCTACTCATTGCATAACAGTCATGAGACAAATGTCTTTCAAGATTTCAATGGAACACGTGCCACTCATTGACAAGATTTGGCACCAATCTGATGTTTATGGCACCTATTGTAATTTGTTATTGGTGAAATAAAATGCATTTTATTTCATTATTGCATTTCCCAGCCTTTACCCATTACTCAAATTTCTCAATTCTACTTTATCTCCTTTTAAATATATTTATTAAAAACACATAACAATTTTTTTTTCATGAGAGAGCTACACACCTCTGAAGTGTAGGAAAACTCCAACAGGTTTTCCCTTTATATTATCATTTTGCTTGTGCCTAAGTACACTAGGCAAAAAGGGTCAAACAATTCCAGGTAGAATAAATATTGATGCTATACTTCGATAGGGGTCTCATATTTTTGATTTATCCATTTTTGCTTTCTTGAGCTCCAAGGCTGATTGATGCTATACTTTGATGGGGGTATCATGTTTTTGCTTTCTCCATTTTTTCTTTCTTGACCTCCAAGGCAGGTTCCTTTACAAGAACTAGAACTACAACAAAAAGGTAGAAGCACACAATCAGTCATCTTGTTTTTACGGCTTTCAAAGATGTCAGTCTGAAGCCAAGACATCATTCTACTCAAGTTGGAGTAACGGATTGCGATAAATGGTGGTGAATCGCTAGTTGACCATGGCTAAGAGACTGTATATTGGGAGTTCCACAATGAAAAGGCAACATGAGGGCTTGAAATTTGATACACAAGTTTGATTCATGTCAAAAGGATCACTCCCTGCAGTTTGCAGAGAAATTGCAAAAGTTTGATGGCTCTAAACACAGTAACAATGAGTATTGATGAAGAACAGCACTGACAACATCAAAATGATCCGAGATCTGATATAATATTTTAGTGATGTGGTCAGCGATTGTAATCCCGTTTTAGTTGACATTGTTTGTTGAGTGAGCCTATCATTTTGATCCTCGTAGGCTGACAAATGTGATGAGAGGGTCTTCCTTGGCAGTTATCCAGAGTTTCAGGACGTTACTCCTCTAGTTGGTTCAGGTTTGGGCCTTTGCAGAGGCTTCCAGAGTGATATTCAGGCACTTACTATTTATAGTAAGTCAGGCCGACAGGGGTTACTATTTTTGGCAGGGCACCTGGCTCAGCTAGTCTTCTCAGTTTCGACCCAGTTTGACAGTTTGTTGAGCAAACGAGGAATAATGGAGCATTTAATAATAATTAAAAGATTATTATTATGACTTTATATTATAAAGTCACTTTAAGTGAAATATTAAAGTTATTAATTAATTAAATGGCTTATTATAAAGTATTTAATGACTTTATAATGAAGGGGGCGAATTATTTATTTAAATGGGTATTTATTACTCATTAAAGTGAAAGCCATTATTTGATTAATTTGCCTAAGTCAGAAAAGGGTGAAATTATTATTATTAAATGCATTTAAGTTGCTTTTTTGAAGGGGGTTGAACTTCTAAGAGAGATTATATATTTTCTCAAGACAGAATAGAACTCATTATTGATTGATTATTCAAGTTTTGTCTTTTCTCTCTGAGAACATTTGGAGTTGGAGAAACAAGGGTTTCTGCAATTAGGTTTTGGAGAACGTCAACTCTTCAGAATCAGACATCCTGAGGCTGTGAAATACCAGTTGAAGATTGTCAGTTGAGTGGCTTCACACAGGAGTCATTACAGAGCATATTTGAGAAGTTTTATTCAAGTTTCTTGAGCAGTTTGTAAGGGTTTGTTGGCTGCTACAGTACCCGCTACAGTGCATGTGAATAGTAACGCTACAGTGCACATGAACAGTAATGCTATAGTGCACGTGAATAGTAATGCTACAGTATATTTGTGCTTACAGAGGAAAGAAATCATCAAGTGTTTTAAGAAAAATATTAAATCTACAAGAGATCGACTTCCAGCTTCATTCTTAGTTCTCAGGTTATTGTATCTCCAGCAGTACCATATCATTTATTGCTGCAAGAGAAGGGCCATAGCAGCTGTAGCTTGTGGCGTGTGAATTGGAAAAGAAGACGTCTTGCTTTTTGGGCCGATCTCACTTCAACCATAGGTGCATATTCCTTGGGGACTTTTTTGGCATTATTTGGCGTTGGGAATCTGTGTTCTATACAGCCGTTTGTAATCAGCTGATTACCATTTGCTGCGAATAAAGATAACCAGGTTCCTTACTTGTTATGGTTGCTTTTTTATGTGCATGCTTGCCTTTCTACATTGTGACTTATTATTTGAATAAATAAAGACAACTGCAGCTGAGATCCATGTCTATTGATATCTAGATTCAATTTATGCAATTTACTTGTATTTATTTCAAAATCGCATTCTTCTTTTATTGCAAAAACATCAAAAAAATCAGAAATTCAGAAAACAAAACAAAACCTCAGTATTATTGGCCAGTGATTGGGTTGAGAGACACCTGGTCTCCTACGATGCACCCAAAGAAACCCAAGTCAAAATTCATCTGTTTAACCCTCTGAATGTGCAGGCAACAATGCTATGTTTGAGCTATAACTCAATCATATAATGTCAAAATTAGCTGAACTTGATATGGAGAGACTACAAATTCCATTCTACCTGCCTACCATTCTCAGCTAAACATTCCCTTAAATTGGGTTTCCAAGTCAATTGGCGGGTTTTAACCTGCAATTGATGGATTCTTCTTGCTAGTAGCCAGTTATTATAGCATCATACTGATTTAAACTGATTTAAACCTGTAAAATGAAAATTCTTGAAACCTAAATTGCAAGAATGGAGTCTTGGCATTTTTTCTAAAAGGCTAAGGGCCAAATGGCACCGAGTAAATAAAAGTCCAGGGAGTCCAGAACTGTCATGGAAACATGTAAAAAAAACATCTCAATGTCAATAAAAGCACACTAGCACTTCAGATTTATTAAGTCAAATATTCATTGGTAATTTATCATAGGGCGGTTAGAGTTTAGAGCAGTGGCTTTTGTGCAGAGAAAAAATACAAAAGAGAGGTAGGAGTTCCATGCTCCAATGGCAGTAAAGGGTAGGAATGCAGACACTTGTGAGGGAAAATTAATCTGTGTAATGCAAATTGTACAACTGGATAAGGAAAACCCTCTTGTCAAGTACACAATTATGTGACTCTGAGATGATTCCTCCTGTGATTAGGTGTAATCCCTGAGTTGCCAAGATTGCTTGTCATGCAACTAATGTCTATCCCATGTTAGAAATCTTCTCAAGTAGCCAAGTGACAAACTTGAGTGGACAATAAGCATGCACTTGCTATTGCCTTCAGGTTTACCCACACAAAAAATAAATTGTACTTGATTTTATATAGGAATAGTGTTGTAAACTTTTTGTGTGGTATTTTTCTAACCCAAGAGGATTTTCGACACATAAATAATGGCATCATAAGAATGTACGTTTAAATTGTATCCAATTCCTATTTCTATGCGGAAAGAATAGTTATCCAAAGAGCACATTGATTACAACTCATTTCCAATATTTATATGTTGTATAATTGTATTTCAATAATTTGCTCACTGAATTCACGATATAAATCAATAATTCCACATAAACATGTGTTTGGAGATTTGGAATGGCCATAGGCAATGCAATTCCAGATCAAAGGAATATTGTAATGTAGGAAGGCTTATTCCCCAAAAACTAATGGTCCTCATAATAAAGGCAACAAATGGATCAAAGGAAAAAATCTGAAACAAAAATTCCAACGGCAAAGGAAAATGAATGACAAAGGGAAGAAATCTTCATTAACTGTCCTCAACATTGATAGAATTCATACATGTTTTTCTCCAATCCTGAAACTCACCCAGCTGAAACAGAACACACTTCTCCAAGACCTAAACTCATCTAGGCAGTCTTTTATCTTTCCACAGTCCTATCCCAACTCTCTCTACAATAAGAATCCATGTCCTTATAACAAAGAAAGAACATTACATGCAGAAGTTAGTGTTACAAAAAAGTCCCACAATTCCCATTGTTGAAGACACCATTCTAGGTGAGATTTGCAAAACTAATTACAAATTAATTACATTTCTAATTTGAGTTTTCAACAACATTAGGATGGCAGCAACTGCAGACATTGCATTAATCTTTCTGCTCTTGTAATTATAATCTGCTGCATCATTTGCATTGGCACTGCCCACTGGTAATCATTGTAGAGTCCGTGAACAGCTAAGAAAACTTAGAATGATAAAAGGGTTGGAATTTGGGCTTCACTCAGTTTACTTATGGCAATTTTTAGTTTACATAACAATGTTTTACTTTTTCTTCCTAAAATTATAAACATTTCTAAGATATGCACTGACTGATATGATCCATCATGTCAACCACCTTTGCAGAACCCCTAAAATATGGTCCAATTCTTTAGCTCATCAATGAGGAGATCACAAATAATTGTCTTCACATGCCTTCTTCAAACTTGTAAACTCCATCATCTTTTTTTTCAAGAGTGTTCAAAACGCTTCCCTATTATGATGCTTAAGACCATCATTTCCTCTAGGAAACCCAGAACCAACCAAACCAGGTTTTAAAAATAATAGTTCATGAGCTTATTAGAATTGCCAAGAGCATCAGTCAAGACTTGTGGCCAAGAACATTATTATGTGTTTACAATCCCAAATTCTGTTTTAAAGTATCGTCCCGTCTATAAATTTGTTGATACCCACTTCTCAATTCTTTGACCTGTTTAGATTCTGCTTCGAATAGTAGTATACTGCCAAATGTTGTTAAGGATAAATGTAAGGATCCATATTCACAATTACAAAGTCATGAAACTAAATGAATTGTTATAGCTGCATCAATCAACAAGAGAGGCTGAGCTTTAGGACAATGTTCATTCATTTGAAGATTGGTACTACTTCCAATTGATTTGGATCAGAAATTCTCCTAAATGCTTTATACTTACCTATTCAAAGAATTCTATCAATGGAGTTCACATTTAGGGTCTCATGATCAAGGTACCTGGTGACATTTACTCTAACAGGGTCAAAATTAAAAAACTAAGTTCTATAGTCAAATACAGAGACATGTTACTCATATGCCAGCAGAACCTCGAAATTTGCAAAGTTCGATAACTCAACATAAAATTTGACCTCGTCCATATAAAGCCTTGATGGATTTGACCCACAGGTTGCAGATATTGATTTTAGTGAAAAAGACATATCATATTAATTGTCATTTCTTTTACATGAAATTTCCATCGAAGAAACTACGACCAGACATGAGTACAGAACATTATTTACAAGCAAATGGGTATTCACGAAGCGACTTACTCTTTTGAAATCTTTATTCATCAAGTATTAAATTGATTAATTTATAAGCCGAATCAGTGCATTGCAGTTAAAAAACACTGTATGGATAGAAAAGAGTCACTCACAGCCATACAAACAATTCGAAAGCCTCGAGCTCGGGTTGGTTTCGAATTAAAACATACTTGTCGTTGTCTGTGAGGCTTTAAGCAAGTTTGGTAGCGGCTTTTCTGAGCTAAATTTATATTGAAGCAGGGCGCAGACAAGGATGCCATTCTCTAAAATAGATAGTGGCCTACTACGCCTGAAAAAATGAGCTGTTGGGAAGGATAACATATAACTTCATCTTCGTTGCACTTGTTTCTTCCACCTCCACTAATACTGTCATACGCTTTGAAAACAATGGTTGGTTGTTTTTGTTTCTTCTTTTTAAATTAAATGTGGCGGTTTGCTCTCGCCAAAAAAAGATAACGTTTTATTGGCCAATGCAAAGGAAACGATGTTCTTGGCAAAATCTTTCTTATAATTAGGGGAAGCTTTTAGTAAAATAAAAATTTAATTAAAATATTAGAAGATTAATTTACGGAGATCATGGTTATCATCATGTGGTTTGGCATTTTTGCTCTCTATCTCACGGGTCTGGAGGTTAAGGTTTGCTTTTCCCCTGTAGACAAGGCATGGTCTTATGCATCAAATGGTTCATCAGATCATCGGAGGATAATGAAGCTCGGAAAAATTTAGTTAGAAATTACATTAATTATGGGGTTTCTTTAGGGCATGAATGAATGAATGAGATTTTAATGTTGTCCACTAGACCAAACAATCTAAGGGACCGAGAACCAAAAAGTTAAGAAATCTCCAAATTCTTTTCAATGTTCGATCTTCTGCTATGAATTTTGACCAAAAAATTAGCAGTCTTGTTGATCTTTTCTTCCTCATATAACTCGTGTAAATTGTCAGCCTTTAAGTTGCTCTCATACTGAGTGCGGATGTCCCCATAAGCAGTGCATTCCATGATAAAGTGTCATTCCGTCTCCACCACCCCTTCATTACAAAAAGTGCAAATTCTATCCTCCCACACTTCCTTAGGTATCGTCCACCTTCCGATCTCACATCTAAGATGGTGTGAACCAGTCATTAGCTGAGCAATTAACATCCTTGTTTTACCTTTAATAGTTGCTCCTACGTAGGTTTTTTCCTCGTGCTCCCAAATTGGGTTGAACTCTTTGACATAGCGAGTTTTCTTTCACCCAATCGGCTCTGTCCACATGGCAATCCTGAATTTATTTGCAACATACTTTTTTATTTCCTCATTGG
>VDFB02009822.1:0-50085 GCA_007258455.2 Sequoia sempervirens
AATTTTACCTAAGCTTCAAAGAGGTCCCCTTACACCTTATCAATGGTGTATGAGACCATTACAAAACAAAACAAAAATATTAAGAGCAAAACATTAAAATTACGCTTGTATTCAAGTAGGTGCTCCTGCACCATTCTCCCCTCTCAGCACGAAGATCAAGGACTGGAAGGTGGTATCAATTCCAGGTCAATGCCAAGCTTCTTGAATTGATACTCTTGTACCCATGTAGCCTCTGAGTCAGGTTTGTTCTTCCACTTGATAAGGTGCTCCATGTATACCTTATTCCTTGTTGCTTTCTTCACCCTGGACTCCAAGACCTTCTCTGCCTGAGCTTTCTCTTGGCTTGGAAGGGGTATATTTATGATATCTTTAAAGATTTCCTGATTTTTTTGAACTTCATCATTGACTGTACCCTTGTACCTAATCAAATCAGCAACGTTGAAGACTGGATATATGCCCAAATCCGATGGAAGTTCCACCTTGTATGCATTCTTTCCATACTTACCTATCACGTTGCATGGTCCTACCCGCTTCATTTGCAACTTGGTGGACATCCCCTTCTGCAATCTGTATTTTTTGAGGTGAACCATCACATAATCACCCACCTAGAACTGCACATCTCTTCTTGTCTCACCAACTTTATCTTTCAACTTTTGAGTTGCTGTTGTGATTGTCTTCTTAACCTGCTCATGAATCTCCTTCATGGTTTGAGTGAAGTCTTCTGCATGTCGACTCCTATTCTCCATTGTTCCAAGGTCTCTGAGCTCACAAATTCCCCTTGGATGCATTCCATACACAACTTCAAATGGGCTTTTTCCTGTAGTTCTGTTCATGCTATCATTATAAGCATATTCAGCTTGGGAAATCACCATATCCCAGGTCTGTCCATATTCCTTTGTCAAGCACCTCAATAGGTTACCTAACACTCTATTAACCACCTCAGTTTAACCATCGGTCTGAGGATGGTAAGTTGATCCAAATGAAAAATTAGTTCCCAATCTGCTCCATAGTGTTTTCCAAAAATGGCTCATGAATTTCACATCCCTATCAGAAACAATACTCAATGGCAATCCATGAATTCTCACAACTTCCCTGAAAAAGAGATGGGCAATATAGCTTGCATCGTGTGTAGTCTTGTAATGAATAAAGTGACTCATCTTGCTAAATCTATCCACAACTACAAAAACACTGTCAAAACCAGATTTAGTCTTGGGAAGACCCACCACAAAATCCATGCTCACACACTCCCATGGTCTGTTCGGAATAGGCAAGGGCTGATATAACCCGGCATTGCTAGCTCCCCCTTTGGCTCTCATGCAAACAACACACTGTTCAACATACTTTCTGACATCTCATGCTAATTTAGGCCAATAATAAAACCTTTGTACCAGCTCTAAAGTTTTGTTAATACCAAAATTCCCACTAAGACTGCCATTGTGTTTTTCTTGGATCAGATTTTCCCTCATTGATCCTTTTGGGACAAATAACAGATTGCCCTTGAATAACAACCCATTTTGCAATGTATAATCAGCATATTGACTGTGAAAATGATTTGCAAAGTCTGAACATACCTTGTAGGCTTCGGAAAAGTCTTCGTCATCACCATAGAGATCCTTAAAACTTTCCAATCCTATGCTTTTCAGCTATATCTCTTGGACTGTCAACATCCTCCTACTTAATGCATCTGCCACTTTGTTTTGCTGTCCCTTCTTGTGCTTAATGGTAAATGTGAAAGCTTGAATGTACTCCATCCATTTCAAGTGCCTATTGATTAACTTCTCTTGGGTATTGATGTAACTGAGTGCCTTGTTATCCGTGAAAACCACAAACTCTTTGGGCAACAAGTAATGCCTCGATTTCCTAAGGGACTGCACTAAAGCATAAAGTTCCAGATCATAGGTGGAGTATTTTTTCTTGGCTTCATTGAGTTTTTCACTAAAGAAGGCTACATGCCTACCTTCTTGACTAAGGACTCCTCCTATTGTTACTCCACTTGCATCACACTCAACTATAAACAATTTATCAAAACTAGGCAATAACAAGATAGGTTTTGTTGCCACTTCTTTTTTCAACTTTTCAAACCCTTTATCAGCCTCTAAAGTCCACTTAAACTTTTTTTTCTGACCACCCTTGATTGTATCTAACACTGGTGCACATATACCACTAAAATTCCTTATAAACTTCCTATAGAATTGAGCCAAACCATGAAAACTTCTTACCTCAGTTGTTGTGGTTGGTGTAGGCCAATTTAGGATAGCTTCCACCTTACTTGGATCCATCTTCAGCATTCCTTGGGATACCACAAAGCCTAAATACACAAGCTCTTGTTTGAAGAACTCGCACTTCTCAAGGTTGATTGCCAACTATTCTTCTTGCAACCTTTTGAGTACCATCTCTACATGCTTTAAATGTTCTTCTGCTGTCTTACTGAAAATTAGTATGTCATCCAAGTAAAGTACCACAAAAATACCTGTGAAATCTTTAAGCACCTCATTCATTAGTCTCATGAACGTGCTAGGGGAATTCGAGAGGCCAAATGGCATCACTTTCCACTCATATAAACCATCATTCATCTTAAAAGTTGTCTTCCATTCATCACCTTCCTTAATTCTGATTTGGTGATAACCGCTCTTAAGATCTAGCTTAGTGTAAAATTTTGCACCTCCAAGGAAATCCAATAAATCTTCAATCCTAGGTATTGGAAATCTATACCTAATTGTGATTCTATTAATTGCTCTAGAATCAGTACAAAGTCTCCATTTACCTCCTTTTTTTGTTGCCAAAACAACTGGGACTGCACATGGACTAATACTCTTTTGAATCAGACCTTGACTCAGCAACTCTTCCACTTGTCTTGCCACTTCTTGGTTCTACTATGGGGTCAGTTTGTATGCTGCTTTGTTAGGAAATGAGGCTCCAGGTATGAAGTCAATTTGATGACTTATTTCTCTCTTGGGTGGTAGGGTTGATGGTGTTCCATCACTCACAATGCTCTTGTATTTTTCTAGCAGCCTTTGAACTGTTTCAGGTATGACTATCTTCTCAGCCTTTTCTTCCTCTTTTTATTGCATTAGGACCACATAACCTTCATTCCCCTGGTGTAGATCCTTGATGAACTCTTTACCACTGCTCAACATAATGTTTGGAACCTTGGATTGCCCTTCATCTTCCTCAATCAACGATTACAGCTTGAAAGTTTTCCCATCCTTCTTGAATTCTATGGTATTCTCCTTTCCATGATATACAAAACCTCTATCATATTTCCATGGCCTGCCAAGAAGAAGATGGCATGCATCCATGGGTAACACATCAGAAATCAGCATGTCTTTGTAGCCTCCTAGTGAAAATTCCACTGTAACCTGCTCATTCACTAAGACACTCTGCCCTTTGTTCAACCATGTGACTTTATAGGGATTGGTATGAGGTACCTTCTGCAATTTTAACTTAGTTACTGCCTCATCAGAGATGATATTGTCCGTAGAACTAGAATCTACTATAACCTTGCATACCTTTCCCAATATCTTGCACCTTGCTCGAAACAAAGCTCTCCTTTGCTTGGGTTCTTCCTTGACCGGTTGTCTAATCAGCACTCTACTAAACATCATACTTTCACCTACTTCTGATTCTATATGACTGATCTCAGGTGTCTTTACACTCATGGTGTCCTCTTGTGCATAAGCTACTCTTTTCTCGTTGCTAGATGAAGCTTTCTCTAGGCATCTATAAGCTGGATGGCCTAGCTGATTGCAGTTATAACACTTCATGGTGGCAAAGTAAGAGTTACCTCTGCCTGCTCCTCTACCTCTATTTGAACCCCCTTGAGGTCCTCTTCCTCTATTAAATCCTCCTCTTGATGAGGTTTCACCTCCATGCTCGGTAAGCTTTGATTCACCTTGGTTTCTTTGGTCACCACCTCTTCCTTGGTAACCTCCACGCTGTCCTTTTTGATCTCTTCCTCTTCCTCTACCCTTAGAGGACTGATCATGCTTCCTTTTGTTCCTCTCTTCATTCTTGATAGCTAGTTGATAGCATTGGTGGACTATCTTGGGGCTGAGCAAAGCCATCTCTTCCTGTATATTCCACTTCAAACCATTGAGGTATCTAGCCACTTTTAGGCTCTCATCTTCTACCACATTTGATCTCAAACAAAGCTTCTAAAACTCTTTCGTGTAGGTGTTTACATCTTGGTCTTTTTGTCTTAAACTCTTCCTTTTCTTGTGGAGTTTAATTTCATAGTCATCGGGCATATAGGATTCTTTCACTTTTGCAACCATTCCTTTCCAGGTTGATATAGGCTGCTTACCTTCTTTCTCCCTTTCAGTCTGAATAAACTTCCACCAAGTTAACGCTGATCCTCTCAACCTTGATTTTGCAACCTTCACCTTCTGTGCTTCTGTAACTCCATCACATTCAAAGTGGTTCTCCATTCCTTCTATCCAGTCCATGACTAGGTCAGGTTCCATCTTTCCACTAAATAGTGGTATTCCTTCAAGTGCTTTTCCACTCAAAGCTTTTAATTCCTTCAAGAAAGGCTCCTCCTTCAAGACGGGGTCAGGTTCAGCGGTCTTATCTTCCTCTGCAACCTCTTCTTCTTTTGGAATTCTTCCTTCAAATTGTGCACTCCTCACTGCTGCCTCAAGTTGAGCTATTCTTTCCCTCAACTGCTTATTGTCTTCTTCTTGCTCTTCAACCATCTTTGCCAATTCTGCGTTGGTCACCATGGTGGAAGTATCACTTGACTTTATGTCTGACATGCAAGATTCCTTTCCCAAATCTTTAGCTGGGCTCTGATACCAATCTGATAGAATGAGGGTTGGATTGAGATAATCACAATCTCAATGCTTTGGGTCTCCGTTGGACAATCCCTTGGTGTTTCACTCAACCACTCAACCTATAGGTCCTAAAAGTGAATAGGAACCCCTGGTTACTTGCCAACCCTGCTATCAATTCCAGTTTGCTGCTGCTAAACAATTCTTGGTGCTTATTTTCCAGTTTTCTGCCTCCAAAGAGTTCTTGATGCTCTTCCTCATACACTCAATCTAGCCATTATTTCTGATAAAGATTAGTAAGCCTCCAACTTCTTCCCAATTTGCATGCAAGGGTGTACATGGATTTTGAAGGCTTTAGAACAGTCACAGAAAGGTTCTTGCACAAGCTCAAAACTCCTTCCTTCCATCTCTTTCTTCATACCCTAGCTTAGGGTTTGGAGTGGCTACAAGAATTAGGCCTCTTCACACAAAGGAAAACTCTCCTCACTTCCTCCTTTTACCTTATCAAGCCAAGTCTGCTTCTGACACTTTATTCCAATCTGTAGCACAACAAATTTCCAGGTTCTTGGACTATTTTTCTTTGTTCGTACTGATAATGTACCCTGTTCTTGCAAGAACTAGGGTTTTCCTTAACCTTTCCTTGGACTATTTTTTTTCTTTCTATCCTCCAAATGGAAAAACAAAGGCTCTACACTCATTCCAACCTTGGTGAAGGCTTCTACAAACACTACACACTTTGCTCTGTCAGAAATTTAACACCCCTACCATGTATGGACAGTACAAAGAAAGTCTTTTCCCAACCGGGCACCTTTTGGTCTCGCCTAGGAAAAGATTTCAAGCATGCTCTGAAAACTCCAATTTCTTCCTACTATTAAACTATGTACAAAAGAGGAGCTTGGACACATTCCTAATGAGTCCATGATTGTTGGGACAGGAAGAATGCGGCCTAAGTCTCCATTATTACCAGTTTCAAACAAAACAGCAATAAGAGAAAAAAACAAAGAATTTACAAGAATAGAAATCAGTGATGGAATCACTACTTAAAGTGCCACAAAATAAATTCAAAATGCTTCACTACATGCTTGGTAAGCCCACAAATGTTTTATTCAATTCATATGACTGCTGTACCAACGCAAAAACCAGAAAAATCAAATTTGCTCACAAAAAAAATGTTGTTTCTTCTTTAATTTTCACAACTGCCATCATCAAAAGACCACTAATCTGCTCAAAATGTCGGTCTCCTTCTTCCCAACCCGAAAAAAAATAGTTAGGTCTAACATTCGAGCTCAAAAGTGGCCAAATAACACACGTTTGAAAATACATTGTGTTTTCGAATTTCAGCCAAAACTTAAGGAAACGCCTACAAAACAAGTTTCCATTTTATTTTAATTTTACCTAAGCTTCAAAGAGGTCCCCTTACACCTTATCAATGGTGTATGAGACCATTACAAAACAAAACAAAAAGATTAAGAGCAAAACTTTAAAATTACGCTTGTATTCAAGTAGGTGCTCCTGCACCACTTTCTTTGGTAAATGACTTTGAATAAAGTCATATTTGAATCAGACTCTTCAATTTTTAAAAGCATCTCTTTGACCATGTTGATAAAAGGCTTTCGACCTTGTGAAGAGGGAAATTTAAAATGACATGGATGTAATTATACTTCATTATTTTTGTCAGCTATACTATGCACTTTATTGATATTAAAACTTGGGCTTATATGCAGTATGAAATGACATTCGATGTTACTATCATAGTGTCGATGGTATTTGTTAATCACATTGCTTTATCTTTTCGGACTTGAAAATTTGTTATATTTGGCAAAGGAAAATAGGGTAGAGTTATTGCTCAAACAAAACCCTAGCCACCATTGTTCACTCTGCATTGAATCCTATGAAAACAAGGAGAAGATAATACAACAACTGTTGACTTGATCAAGCTGAAACAAGAGGTCTCAAATAGATTCGAAATAGTTTGTTGTTGAGATTGTGATGACTTACAAAGAGGTGGAATCTTTACATGATGAAAACGATTTTCATTCTTTTCTTCTTTAGTTAGAAAAGATAGCTCGAAAGAAAAATAAAAATAAAAGAACTCTACATATAGCTAACAAGAAGGAAGATGAAAAACAGTTAAGGGTTTCACAGTTATTGGTTATTTGGCATACAATTTTTGTTTCTTAACTGTATTCATTTGTTGTATAAATTCATGGCTTTAAGCCATTGTTCGAATTGGAGTAGAGAGAATTTGTATGGCTAAGAATGAGAGTTCTTGAGCATAGAACAAATTGTTATTATAGTGATATCATTTGTATTTGAAATGGGTAAAGAGAGTTTAAAAGGTTTACATCTCTGATTTGATTACAAAGATTTTAGTGGGCATTATTGAAAATTATGTATTATTTTTGAAACTTTGAAAACAAAGGAGTTGGTGCTTCTAACGTGAAGTGGGTGCTTCAGTTTGTACATGGAGTTGGTGCTCTGAAAGTATTGTAAAAATTTTGGGATGAAACCTTCAAGGCATTTTGGAGTGGTTTTTCTTCCCTGAAAGGTTTTTCCACTCTGCCAAATTTTGTGTCTCTTTTGTGTGATTTGTGCTTATCATTTTCATTCTGTCATTTGTCAAATTTAGTTTGTCAATGCTCTGATTCTTAAAATGTTCAATTTGGTCATTTAAATCAAGTTGTGAAAAGTTGATGCAATAGACATATGCATTTTATGTTCAATTCTTAAATGGTTCAAAGTCTGTTAATTGAAATCTGCAAATTCTGAATGTTCATAAATTGTCAAAACAAAGTTGCATATAGTTCATTCAAATTTGCCATTGTATCAAAAGTCTAAAGTTAAAATTTGTGAATTCAAGTTTTAAAATTACTTCACTCTGATTCACCCCCCACCTCTTAGAGTGAATCCACTTCCAATAGATCTCTCTATACATAGATGATGTAGAGATGAAGTGTAGTGAATAGGAACGTGGTACATGCATATACATCAATATAATAAGGTTCAAACTCCCAAAATATGAATTTTATCATACCTTTGTGGTGTTTTGCTTATGATATTATAGTTTTTTGGTGAGCCTTACTATAATTCAATAGCAATTTAGAACAACACTAATAGATATTTTGTTTAGCAACAATCAATATAAATTATAAACACATGTACTTCTATTTAAGATCTATAAACCATGCTAAAAGTTTCTATTAAATGACAACCAAGGATGTCATGACAACAAAAAATCATAAAATGAAAACTAAATTTATGATTTTGTAGTATATATATTCAAGTGAAACAATTCACAAGGGTAATGTATATATCTGAATAATATAGCAATAGACATCAGTCATTGATTTATATAAAATATGGTCACACACAATCCTTTGATGTATGTTTTCTTCCTAGGAACCATGCACTAGTGATTGGGATCAATATGTAGATGTAGAAAACTTTAATGCACTATTAGGTATGAAGTTATGGCTATAATTGTAACTTGTGCAACTATGTTTGTGCTAATCTAGACCCATGTGAGTTTATATAGACCCATGCAATAATGATTGAAAGATGTATGGAAACCAAAGAATAATTTGTGGTGGACACATGCTAATCACTCTATATTTTAAGGCTAGAATAAACAAGTGACCTTGTAAGAAAATGTAAAAGGCATTTTTGAGGGAGTGGTTGGGTGGAATAACTATCAACCAAGTGGATCTCCTCCTAGAAGTGTGGTACACTAGTCCTAACCAATAAATTTGTAATGATTATGGGGGACTAGTCTCCCAAAATAGGCATAACTATTGAAACTTATCCTTGGATGATGAAAATACCCTTCTCCTTTATGGCTCTTAGGGTAATAGTAGGTTTCATCAACTCCAAGAACGCTAATAATTGAACTTAGGATTTTTTTGCAATTTTCAAATTCACCTTGACCTACAATTATCACACGAATCTCCAATTTGTCTCGACTTGAACACATAAAATGAAATTTAAAATTACAAGAGGTAAGGTTTTCATCCTAATATCAATCTATTCTACTCAAGGGTTTTCATTCTTGACACTAAAATGCTTAAAAAAACTTAGCAAGTAAATCTCCATAACTCAATCAACAAAAATAGTACCAAGAATTATAGAAATGCCTCCTCCAAAAGAGGACATATTGGATGTATTTTGGGCACCCAAAACTTGAATTTATTATTTTGATATTATTTATTTTATTCCTATAAATGTATATTATACAATATCATATAATATTATAGTTTAAAAAAACTATTTTAATTAATAGTTGTATAACATTTGGTAGAAGAAAGTGGACATGATAGTCCTCCCTTCCCAAAATTTATTACCCTTGATAAATTTCATATTTGGATGATAAAAAATCTCCACTCCTTCCCACATGACATCATTGAGTGGAAGATTATTCCATTTCACCAAGTAATCCAAAATGAACATGTTTATTATCCTCCTCTCTCTCATGTCAATTATAGCATGAGACTCCAAGATCAATTTCTCTTCATCATGAAGTGAGAGCAATTTTAAATAAGGTAAGTGACCTACTATCCAAGATCCCTCTGAAGACATGACACATGAAAAAAATTATGAAATTTAATTTCTTTCAATAATTCTAGCTCATATGCAACCTCACTGTTGTGCAGTTTTTGCACACACACCCCACTGAAAGCAGGGACCCTCTTTTGTTTTCGCTTTTGTGTTTTGGACCATTGATTTTGAGGATTTACATTGCCTTGGAATGAGCTTAATATGTTTATCTTTCTTGCACAATTGTTTTCCCCAAGTTGCATATTGAAAAACTTAAGTTTTGGGCAAAGTTCGGGTTTTTACCCGGGTTCGGGATTTTCCGGCCCGTCTGGATTTTCCCGGACTTCATTCAGACTCTAACTAAGTGCGATGGTTTGAGAATTTCTGGTCTTCAAAGAATTCCACGTGGCTCATATTTTTTTGGAATTCTGTTGTCTCGTCGGGTTTCCAGACTTCTCCAGTTTGTTTTCCTGGCTTCATTATTGCACCTTGGTTCGATCTCCGTGACGAGTGTGGTTAAGTTTAAGCAAATTTTGTACCATTTTCTCCCATATCTCGTTGTGTATTACTTTTGCATTTGGGATTTGGTGATTTGGATGTTTGGATTCATTGATTTGATTTCTCAGGCATTCAGATTGATGTCTGTTGTTGCCATGATCAATTTCCACTTCACCGAATGGTATGTAGCTGTTGCCTTGCTTTTGATTAATGAGTGTGGGTGGTGCTTTGGCATTTTATTTGCTCTGTGCATTCATGGTTAAAAGTTAAGGTTTCATGCCTAGGGAATCCCCATTGCATCTTAATTTTCTTTTGAATGAACCTAGGATTCAAAGAAGATCTGTAGGAGGTTCAGGTTAGGCTGGTTCCGTGCTCAGGGTCCTCAAATTTGTGATCTTCGATCAATTTGAGCAGAGTCGTGTTAGATTGCTGATTTTCGCATTTTCTTCCAGCTTCGGTATTTTTCGTTGGTCCCAAATTTTCTTGGTTCCTCCTTTTCCCCCCCATTTCCCCAGAGTTCATGTAGTGATTATCGTTTTCGTAGAAATCTGGTCTGACTAGATTTTTTTGAATTTTCTGGGAAACTTGGTGAAACTCAAAAATTGGATGAAATGGATGATTCTAATGATAATTTCTTATGGTTCCATGTTCTAAATTGATGGATTGCCCTGTTATTTTCATCTTTTCTGCATTTTTGATGATCTATTGTTGATTTTATGCCTTCTTTGTGAAAATCCGCCTGGCCCAGATTTCCTCGAAATTACTTTTTGGCTTGGATTCCGCGGTTGGCTTGAAATCCTAGACTGTGAAGGTTACGACTTAGCGACATTTCTGAGTTGATTTCGATCTATATTTGAATTTTTTTGGATGATGGATATATTATTGATGTTAGGGTAATTATGCATACTATATTGGATGTTATTAATGGTGTTTTTGTTGAGTGCAGGTTGAGTCTGACTTGGTAGCAGCTGAAGGAGGGGTGGCGAAATGTATACTTCCCAGTTGTTGAGCCCAGTTTGATGATACGGCTACTTGCATTTCCATTATAGATTGTATCAGTCCCTTAAGTTCGATTGGGAGGGGGTTGCTGGGCACTCAGGAGATGAAGTTGAATCTATGAAGGAAATTCAAATATTGGTTACTTCCCCTTGGCCAACTTGGTGAGGTGCGCTCAAGATAAAGGAAGTAGTTGATTTTGGGCTGCATTGAAACTTGTACCTTGGTTTGAATTATATTGAGAA
The DNA here is from genome assembly GCA_007258455.2 of Sequoia sempervirens. NCBI lineage: Eukaryota > Viridiplantae > Streptophyta > Pinopsida > Cupressales > Cupressaceae > Sequoia > Sequoia sempervirens. Next base: position 11,039 of record VDFB02009822.1, read on the forward strand.
TCCCTTGGCTGAATTGGATTGAATTCATGTATTTAATGCCTATTTTATCTAATTTTGAATTCTCCTTGGGCTAACTTGTTTTGGCTATTTTATTATTGTATAACCCAACTGGGTCATTATGCTTTGGGGGTTCCTATAAATTGGGCACTTTGCCTCATTTTTAACATATAGACGCATAGATAGAAATAGTTCTTAGAGTGAATTAAGCAGTAGAGCAGAGGTAGAAGTTAGTCAATTTATGAGCAAGTGTTGTAACAAAACATTGGAATTGTTGCTGAAATTTGGCGATTCAATACAATTGAAGACATTGTGATTTTCTAGTGATCTCTTTTGTGTTGATTTATCTTGCATGGCTCTTATGATTCTATCCTTCAAATTTCTCAAGGTTATTGGATATATGTTAGATTTAGATTTAGATTTGATTCAATGGTGTTTATGATTTGATGCTTGAAGTGTTGTAGCAATCCCTGGTCCATACTTTTTGTAGGTAGTTGATTGTTAGTTGCATTGTAAAGTTAGCCTGGACCTTATATTCATTGTGCTTAGTTTAATTGTGGAGATTTATTCATTTCAATTGCAATTGGGTTGTCTTGGATGAATGTTCATGATCTAAAAATCTTTAAAACCTTAGAAGATTGCACTGTTTCTGTGAGATTGCAGATTTATCTTAGTCAAGCAGGAATTAGTTTATAAGGGATTGGTCCATTTCAAGTATTTCATCATTGGCATTATTAATCTTAGGAGTAAGTTTTAATCTTAGATATCTATTTGAAACCATAATATTTTGTTATTTCTTTATCATTTGAGTTAGATTTAGGATTGAAGTATCATCATATTGCCAGATTTGATAAGTTAGAGATTTAGTATTTGCTTGTCGTAAGGTCCCTTTTTGATTACCAACATTTTCACATTTATCACTGAGTTGTTTATGCATTGTCAAGACCTGACATTAGAGACCTTGGGGTTATCTCTTGAGGCTTGCTAATAGAGATTTACCTTTCAAGAGAGATAGGATTTCATGTTTTTTCTGAGTTGTTGTTGTGCAGAAAACATCATCAACAGATTGGCGCTAGGAGGGCCTGAATACACAAGATGGATCAATTTTTGTCTGCTATCTATCCTGAAAGATTCAGAAGAAGAACCAGATCTACTCCAGGAGAGGAGGAATTTCAAGAATTTCCAACCCCTACTAGGTCAAGAAGGGCCAGTAGAAGGGGAGAATCATCATCCACCCAACCACCTCCATCATCTCCATCATTCTCATCTTCATCAAGTTCATCTTCATATTCATCTGAGGATATTCCCATTCCATAACCTCGGCCATTCATAAATTAGCCATTACCACCCCCACCTCCACCAATGTCTTTCCTAGCTAATAACCCATCTCCATTGAGTTTTGCCAATTACAATGTCATGCCCAAGAACCCTGAACATTTTTGTTCAAAGTTCCATGTCAATGATCCCAATAGATCTATTGAGGAGCATATTAGGATCTTTTAGACTAGCTTTAAGGATAGGGGAATCAATCATGAGGATGTACCATGTAGGCTCTTTCCTTATTCCTTAGGAGAAGATGCATTCTATTAGTACAATCATTTGCCTGCTGGGTCCATCCAGAATTGGAATGAACTGGAAAATGCATTTTTGTAGAATTTTAGGATTCCCATCAATCATAGTGAGCTCTACTATCAGTTCACTAATGTTAAGACAAAAGTCAATGAGCCTATAGGGTCCTTCAATAACCAGTTTCATTGTGCCTATACCAGACTGCAGGCTCCCTATGTTGTTGATGAGCCCACTGCCTTAGAAGTCTAGTATGAAGGACTTGATAGTCTGATGACCACCTTCATGAAGTGGAGAAACAATCCTCCCAATACCCTACTTGATGCATATGCAGAGGCTGTGAAGGTTAGAATTTCCTTAAGACAACATTTGTCTAGACCTTTACCATCATTAGGACCCGCTACTCACCCTGGATAGGTCCCAACTCTCAATCAAGCTCTTTCCAATCATACTCCAATCATGAATCCAATACCTCATCTGCCTCTTTTCCATCACCCAGGACCTCCTGTGAATCAAGTTCCACCCACAATCAGCTATCCCCAACAGAATGCAAATCAACCTCTTCATCCACAATCTCATGGCAGTGATCCCCCATATCTACAAAATTTTGAAGTCTTGAACCAGTCATTGAGTACCAATACTACAGTAGGATATTCCAAAAATAATGAAAACCAACCCCCATATGGGAATTCAGACAAGGAGAGACTGGATGAATTGTCTGAACAAGTGAAGAAGTTGAATATGGAGGTGACTTACTTGAAGAACCAGAACAGTTAGTTGCAAGCTGCTCAAAGAAATATGCAGTCCAATTACAATAGAGAAAGTTGAGAAAATCAAGGGAAACATTTTGATGGAGGATACAACAACAACAGAGGATACAACAATGACAGAGGATATAATCATGACAGAGGATAGAATTATGATAAAGGACAATTCTTAGGCCAGAACTTTGACCGAGGGCAAGGTGGTGGACAAGGGTTCAATAGGAGACAACCACCAAGACAAAACAAGACTTGGAATATGAGGCCTAATAATGGAGTCCCTACTCCATTGGATCAACCAATCAATCAACCAGTTAATCAAGAGAAGCCTCCTAATGGTGTATTTTTAGCTAAGGCTACATTATCAGGATGGTGTAGGCTCCATAAAACAAGTCAGCATTCTGAGTTAGATTGTCAAGAATTCCATACAATAGCTTCAATTTTCTAGTATGAAGTGGAGAACAATTCGAGTAGTCAAGAGATGGCACCATCTACTCCCTATGATTCACCAGTGTTGGTCCTGAATCATGCTCCTTTTCCACAGAGCAAAGATAATGTGCCTGAAAAAGAATCAGACTAGCTCAAGGAAGAGGCAGACCAAGTGTGCAATGGAGATGAAATTTCATAGTTGTTTGATGAAAATATAGTAAATGACAATGGCCCCTTGGATGAAGAAGAAGCTTATGTTGAAGAGGTGCAGACCTTCCAGAGACCTACCAAGAAGTATGATTTGAGGGACATGCCACATAGACATCCATAGGTTGGAGGTCCCTTCACCACTTCCATTCCACTAAACAACTTCACCACTCCTCCAGATCCTAATTCCAACAATAATCCATTGTATCCTCATGTGTCTAAGCAGTATCTGTAAAAGGAAGGACAAGCACAGATGGACATGTCAAAAGGAAGGACAAGCACAGATGGACATGTCAAAAGGAAGGAGTATTGAAGCAAGCAAAGACAAGATGGTGGAATATCCAAAAGAGACTCCTGCTGATCTAAGTGAAGAACAATTAGCCATATATGTTGTAGAAGAACTCAAGAAAATTAAGGTAAGTCTATCTACATTTGAGTTATTGAGAGTTCCAACTATTAGGAATGCAGTTCTAGGAGATTATAATGCAAATTCCATATCACAAGATAAATAAGTTAGTGAAAGTATCAACAAAGTATTGAGCTCTCAAACAGTAGGAAGGGAAAATCAGATTCAAAATCAAGTTCATGTGCCTCCTGGAGATAAGGGAAAAGAGAAAGATAGAACTCAAGTTGCTCAAGTGGATACTCCCTTAACTTTGTTTCAAGGGAAAACAAAGACTCCTCCATTCCTGATCTTGGTTCGCATATTTGGTAAACACTTGCATAATTTCTTTTTAGATTCAGGCACTTCCACCAATGTAATGCCCTTTGGTGTCTATAGAGCTTTGGGTATTACTCCTGTTGATTCCCAAAAGAAAGTTACACAATTGGATAGAACTAAAGTTAATGTTGTAGGGAAATTAAATATGATTCATATGCAGGTTGCTTCTGATCCTAGGATTCAATAGGTTATCAATATACAGGTGGCTGATATACCTGATTCTGGGAAGAGACTTTACTAGGGCCTTGAATGGATATGTATCAACTGATAACTCTCATATGTGGCTTCCTTGGAAGGGAGTGCCAAACTAGATTAGAATTGAAAGAGAACCTAGGATGAAATACATGATTACAGAATATCAGAATACCTCCAATAAAATTTTAATATCTGAGGTGAGCATGGGGAATTATGTGCTTGCAATCCCTTTTGAGGAGTTAGATATAGAGGAATTCCTTATGTTTCACACAACACCTATTCACCTTACAACAGAATCCAGTAGTACTGAAGCCTTGGTGGAACCAGTTGAAGATGATGATGATCTTGAAGATAATCAGCTCAGTTTACTAGATAATTTCTAGGAATTCATTCAAAAATGTATTGAGGATCAGATTCAGTTGGGTAGGAAGATGAATTTCAGATATTTTCTCTTGCCAAATTGGTGTAGGGTTCATAATGCCTCCCATTCCAAATTGGATTGTTGCTTATGTCAGACTGCAATGGAACAAGTGCAAAAATTTAATAATCCCATTCCAATAGTCAAAATTGATATCTAGAATGTTCAAGAAGACCCTAAGGGAAAGAAAGTGGTGCTTTATGAGGAACCATCCAACAGCAATAGTGCAAGAGATACATGAAGGAAATCTGTAGTTGCTAGTTGTTGGACTTTAAGATTTGATGGATCCAAATCAAAGCAAGGAGTTGGAGTAGGATTTGAGATAATTAGTCCAAGAGGTAAGACATTCTTTGCTACTCATAGAATTCAATTTCATTGCACGAATAATGTAGCAGAATATGAAGCTTTGGTACTGTTGTCACCTAGAAATGCACCCTATGCATAGTGATGGAGACTGAGCTTTCTAGTGAAACATGGGATCATTTCAAGGCTATGGGTCACCTAAGACTGAAATGAACCTCTGGACAAGGCCGACTTCCTTTGCGTATCACTTAAACTAACAATTCTATAAGGGTAAAAGGAGAAGGAATGCATACAAGTGAAACTAAACTATGGTGATACACCGAAGTTGATGAGGAATTATGAAATGAAAACAAGATGAACATACACTGGGAAACCTAACTTCAACCATTTCACAGACTCAACACAACTTCTTTTAGACTTATGCGTCAATCTTAACAGGTTCGATCTACATACACATCTTAGGAAGGAAAGATAAAATTTCACATCTTTAAGGTATGAATACAAATTCATGAAACATAGCTAAAGACTTGCATAATCAAAAGAGAAATACATAAATGAGAGTAGTACAAACATGAACACTAGCTTCCAAGGTAAACTTTGTGTTGTATTCCAAATTCCAGTTGAGTTACAAAACATACATTTAGTCGAGAAAGGATTGATAAAAATCACTAACTCTTCAGAGTGTATAATCCCCCTTTAGTCGAGAAAGGAGAAGCCTTTAGATCCTTCTGCAACCATCGCATTTACTCCTGCTCCTCGTGTCCACCTTTGAATCCCCCTATTGAGCACCTTGAATGCTTGTGAGTTTAGAACAGATACACATTGATTTTCACCTTGTTGATCTTCTTCTTCTTTTGGTCAAATTGCCACGCAAGCTGTCTCAGGAGATCACAAGCTCATCACCAGAATCGCATGTTGATGAGACACTTAATCGTGTCTCCCTAATGCGATTATGCTTCTCTGCAGCCATCGGCGTAGCTTTTATCATCGGCAAGAGTCATAGAGAGCTCTAAGAGTCTTGCCGATCTCCTTTCTCTCGCTCTGAGCTCACTTCAACCTATCGTCAGGCTCTTCATTCCTTGGTGAGACATTCATGTGCCGGTGAGACTTCTCACCGAAGCTCATTATCCTACCGCTATGCTCCAAATTCGGCAAGACTTCCTCAAGTCAGGGAGACTTTCGTTGGTTTCTTGTCGGTAGGAAATCACTTTATCGACAAGAGGTTGTGTGGAAGGCACCTTGCTTTGGCGAGGGATCACTTCATTTCACTTTAGCAAGAGAAACATTTATTGGCGGGAGGTTACAACAGGCTTCATTAGTCATGCCGATATCATTTTTCATCGCTAAGACCACTCCATGTCGGTAAGACATCACTCTGATGGTCGGGCGCCTTCTACTAGTCGGTGAGACCTCTTAGCAAATACAAATCACATCCTCAAGCTCACTCTGTTTGGCATGACCTCTCGCCGAAACCACCATTTCTTACCGAGTACATTTCTCTCTGTTGGCAAGACCCCCGCGTGTTGGTGAGAAATCCTACCGAAAGCACAATGCTACCCCGATACCCCTCACATTTGGCAAGACTTCATGCCTTTGTCGAGACATCTTGGTGAATCCTTCATCTCCCCGACCCCAAACATCCCTTCGGTGAGACACTGGAACCCTTGGCGAGACATTATGCTGATATCACTTTCTCTCGACAAAGCCCTGGCTAGTTGTCGAGACATCTTGGTGAATTGACCCTCCTTTGGCGAGCTGGGATCCCATCGGGGTGAGCTTCATCCATCAGCAGGACATCTTCCCGAACTCACTTGCATTACACCAGAACACAAGGCATGTCGACGTGACTTTTTGTTATCGATGAGACCTCCTGCCGAGTGCGCTTCCCTTCGGTGATGCTGCTTTCCTTCGGCGAGACATGCTCGTTGACGAGACCTTCCGACTAAGCCCCATGTTGTCACTGAGACCCTGGCCTATCAGCTAGATATTTCTCTGAGATGACCATTCCTTACCGAAAGTGCCCCATTTTGGTGTGACCCTCTTTAGTCGGCGAGACCTCCCAGCGAGGTCTAAATCCTTCAGCGAGCCTAGACCACTTTGGGGAGACTTTCATGCAGTCGGAGAGACATCATGCTGAAGGCGCTTTTCTTAGGCGAGGGTTCATTTCAGTCAGCATGACTAATCTTTATCGTCGAGAAATCATGGCGATTCAATCTCCTGCGCCGAGAGACTTAGAGTCATGGAGACCTTATGACTTCACCAAGACCCTACAACGAAGCTCGCTTGCTTTGCCGACACTGCCTCCTGAGTCGCCAAGACCCTCCTGTGTCGGCAAGATGTGTTGGCAATGATGCCTTCATTCAGCGAGGCGCCTTGATGGTCAACAAGACATCATGACGATCTTGGCGACTTTCTCTTTAGAGGATTTCATGTCAAACTTCCCCAGGGCAGGTTCTTGAACTGAGTTCCTTGTGACCTAGCACCAGATGTAAGATTTTTTTCCATTTCTATGAATACTCCATTTGGCCTCTTCAAACTTCTGAAACATAATTTTCCCAACCGGCCTAGCCCGTAGGTTAAAATTGGGCAACAGGTACATGGGTTATTAATGGCACTAAAGAAAAAGGTCAAGATCCTGCAAGTTTTTGGGGATTTTGAGTTAGTAGTCAAGCAAGTTAGGAGATAGTACTCTTGTCATGACAGAAGAATGACCAATTATAGACACAAAGTATGGGACCTTATTGAAGGATTTGATGCCTTCAACATTCAACTAATTCCACAAAGTAAAAATTAGACAGATGATTCCCTTGCTTAGGCAGCTAGTGCATTGCAACCCCTGTCTCTTTCTGGATTGAAGAAGTTTACAATGGAGCTAACCCCAGTGCTTTCAGTGCCTGACAACGTTACTAAATTCTAGGTATTTGAAGATGATAAGAAAATTTTAGATTTTATCACAAGCTCAAATGTCTTTGCTTCTCAAATTATAGATGAAACTAAACTCTAAGAAGCAGAGATGGATTTGGAAGGGGTAATTAATCTGAAGACCAATACAATTCCCAGAGGAATGGTGCAATTAGAAAGGATTTTTGATTTGGATAAATTTAGAGATCAAGACCAAGATTCCAACAAGGAGTCCATTAGTGGAAAATGTGAAAAGTATAACATGGGAACTCAGGATGATGTCAAGAATGTCCTCATTGGAAAAGTATGTACTACAGAAGAGAGAAAAGTAATAATTGATGCATTACATAGATATCCAGATGTGATAGCCTGGAGTTATGAAGACTTGAAAACCTATAACACATCAATTATAACTCATACTATCCCCCTAAATCCAGGAGCAAAACCTTTCAGACAGAGGCAAAGGCCAATCAATACCTTATTGTAACCTATAATACAGAAGGAAGTGTAGAAGTTGCTATCTGCAAGGAACATATTTCCAGTCAGACATTCAACTTGGGTTGCAAATCTAGTTCCAGTGTGAAAGAAGAATGGTGAAATCAGGTTGTGTGTAGATTTTTAGAACCTCAATAGAGCATTAGAAAAGGATAATTATCTAGTACCTTCACAGGATGAGGTGCTTCAGATTGCCAATGGTTCCCAGATGATGTATTTCTTGGATGGCTATTCAGGATACAACGAAGTTATGGTGCAATATGAAGACAGGCATAAAAATGCTTTCACCACCAAGTGGGGAACTTTTTCCTACAGAAGAATGCCCTTCAGTTTGATTAATGTTGGAGCTAAATTTCAGAGGGCCATGGACATTTCCTTTAAGGACATAATTGGTAAGTGCATAATCATTTATATGGATGACTTGACAGTATTTTCCAAGAAGTGAGGTGATCATATAGCAGATTTGTGTAAGGTGTTTCAGAAGTGTAGAGAATTCGGTATATCTCTCAATCCACAGAAGTGCATCTTTGGAGTGATAGAGGGAAAATTGCTGGGACATGTTATCTCTGAAAAAGGAATTTCCATTGATCCAGAATGAGTGGAATCCATACTCAAGATCCCTCCACCTACTAGCAAGAAAGAAATGAAGTCATTCTTTGGTAAGATCAACTTTGTAAGGAAGTTCATCACTGGATTTGTAGAAATTGTCAAGCCATTGAATGCAATATTGAAGTAGGAGGCCAAAGTTGAATGGAGTGCAGAAGCTAAGGAAGCATTTGTAGAGATAAAGAAGGCTATTGCTGAAGCTCCAGTTTTGGTGAGTCCAGACTATGTTAAGCTATTCTATATATATTCATTTGCTTCTGATCACTCCTGTGCTGCTATGTTGACTCAAAAGTCTGATCAAGGAAATGAGCATCCCATAGCGTTTATGAGTGCACCATTGAAAGATGCTGAATTGAGGTACCCAAGTGTGGAAAAATAGGTCTATGCCTTGGTCAAAGCTGTAAAGAAGTTTACACATTATATTCTCAAAAACAAAGTGTTTGCAATTGTTCTTGATCCTACAATCAAGCTACTGTTGATGCATAATGAGCTAGGAGAATGCAGAGCTAAGTGGGTAACAATGTTACAAGAATACGATATTGAGATTTAGCCCATGAAGCTAGTAAGAGGGCAAGGAATTACAAGGACAATGGCAGAAATGGGCCCTAATCTTGCAACTAAACATTACAATCTAGAGGATGTTTCTCCTGGAGAGTGGTATGATGATATTGTTCATTATCTCCTGACTCAGAGGTGTCCTAACCATCTTAATGCAGTACAGAGAAGGGGATTACATTTGAAGAGTGATGGTTTCATGCTGAAGGGAGCTATTCTATATAAGAAAAATCATGAAGGTATCTACCTGAGGTGCTTAGGAAGACAAGAATCTGAGAGAGTCATGTTGGAATTTCATGATAGATATGGCACTGGCCATGGATCTGCACATGCCACTACAAATCATATTTTGAGGGCTGGTTATTATTGGCCTACATTGTTCAAGGACACACACAGTCATGTCAGAAGTTTCCATGTGTGCCAAGCCATGGAAACTAGAGAGAAGTATGCAGCTCTTCCACTCCAGCCAGTATTTGAGGTAAAAACTTTTGCACAGTGGGGGATGGAATTCATTGGTCCCATCAATCCACCTTCCTCTGTAGGGCACAGGTATATTTCCACCATTACTAATTATTTTACATGGTGGATTGAAGCTCTTGCATACAAACAATGTACTTATAAAGTGGTAATAGATTTCATTGAATCAGGTATTATCAATCACTTTGGATGTCCTTTATCTTTAGTTTGTGATAATGGTCCTGCATTTGCATCTTTGAAATTTTCTAATTGGGCTTTTGATCATGGGATTATAATAAAGTTTGCATCCAATTACTATCCACAGGGCAATGGGTTGGCTGGGTCTTCTAATAAATACCTCTTGGCAGTCATCTATAAGCTATTAGAGAAGAATCCCAAGGATTGGCACACTCAACTTCAATTTTCTCTATGGGAAGATCGTACCAGACAAAAGACTTCCATAGGGACCTCCACTTATCATCTTGTATATGGCCAGGGACCTGTATTTCCAATTCAATTAAGGATCCCAACTTTACAGTTCATTAATGAGTATTATGATCAATAAAATAGGCGTGACGCCCGCCTACAGGAGCTGTTACACCTTAAAGAAAGAAGAGGTGAAGCCTTAGAAAAAATTGCTAAACATCAGGGTGTAGTCAAAAGGTGGTTTGATAAATGAGCCAAGGTAAAATCCTTTAGGATTTCTGACTTGGTTCTATACTGGGATAAATCCCATGACTGTAAGGGGGAGCATGGTAAATTTGATAAACTTTGGCTTGGCCCTTACCAAATTTCAGAAATCCTGGGAGATAACGCTTTCCGTTTGAAAAAGCTCACTAGGGAGGATATTCCAATGCTTGTCAATGGGTAGTATTTGAAGCATTATTTCTAGTCTTGAGTTGTTTTCAGCTCTTTTCTTGTACATAGTTAGAGTAGGTTTTCCTTTTTGCTTTGCTTTGATTAGAGTAGTTCTGCTTTTCTTTTGTTCTATTTTGGTTAGTGTAGGTTTGCTTTTGGTCTGGTGTGTTTTGCTCTACTTTTTCTCTGGAGGTCTCCTTGTTTTCTTCTGGATGTGTTGCACATGCATGGAAAATATTCTTTTATTTGGGACTATTCTAAGTATTTCCTTTTTGAACTTTGATTATGTGTCTTGAATGGATGGTTGAGGTATTCGTTATCATCACACAGTCTAAATGTTTGATTTGAAGAGGATGGGTCACTACTCTGATTTGAATTTGAAGTATTCTAAAATCTTATATCTTTTATACATCTTAAAAATCCTAAGGTTGTTGTAGGATCCTTGTGAGGTCTTGTTAGGTGAAAAATCTTATTTCTACTTCAGTGCCATTGTGGTTCTCAACCCTGAGTGTGAACTTCATTGTTCACAGGTTGAAAAGAAAAAAAAATGAAAAGAAAAGAATATCAAAAGAAGAAAAAAGAAAATATTGAAAATCAAATGAATTTAACTCATCAAGGGTATCCGAATATCTCTATCGGGGCTATGGACGCTTGGCTGGTAGTAGAGCTATGTTCAGGAGAGTCACAATGATAACCTTGTCGGGGCTATAGATGCTTGACTGGCAGCGAGGCTCTATCTAGGTTGGTTTTGAAGTTAGAATCTATATTTAGCCTGTCCTGACTGAACTTGGTTTCTGTAGTAGCTCAAGGAAGGAAATTAACTCATGTGCACACACTTGGATTTTCAGTCTATGGAAGGTTCAGTCCTACCTTTGGTTCTGATTCTTTGATCTTGCATTTTGATTTTTTTGTCTGATAGTGAGGTCGAAACCAGAGAATCTGGGTTCATGATTCTTGTTCATCATCAAATGCTTTAGAGCATTTTCCCAATAGAGTCGCCATTTGTTGTGTAGTTTTTGCACACACGCCCCACCGAAAGTAGGGACCCTCTTTTGTTTTCACTTTTGTGTTTTGGCCCCTTGATTTTGAGGATTTGCATTGCCTTGGCATAAGCTTAATATGTTTATCTTGCTTGCACAAGTGTTTTCCCCAAGTTGCATGTTGAAAAACTTAAATTTTGGGAAAAGTTCGGGTTTTTACCCGGGTTCGGGATTTTTTGCCCTGTTTGGATTTTCCCGAACTTCATTAAGACTCCGGCTAAGTGCGATGGTTCAGGAATTTCTGGTCTTCACGGAATTCTGCGTGGGTCATATTTTTCTGGAAGTCCGTTGTCTCGTCAGGTTTCCAGACTTCTCTAGTTTGTTTTGTTGGCTTCGTTATTGCACCTTGGTTCGATCTCCGCAGCGAGTGTGGTTAAGTTTAAGAAAAATTTGCACCATTTTCTCCCATCTCTCGTTGTGTATTGCTTTTGCATTTGGGATTTGGTGATTTGGACATTTGGATTCATTGATTTGCTTGCTCGGGCATTCAGATTGCTATCTGTTATTTCCATGATCAATTTCCACTTCACCGAATGGTATGTAGTTGTTTCCTTGCTTTTGATTAATGAGTGTGGGTGGTGCTTTGGCATTTTATTTGCTCTATGCGTTCATGGGTAAAACTTAGGGTTTCATGCCTAGGGTGTCCCCATTACATCTTAATTTGCTTTCAAATGAACCTAGGATTTAAAGAAGATCTATAGGAGGTTCACGTTAGGCTGGTTCCATGCTCAGGGTCCTCAAATTTGTGATCTTCGATCAATTTGAGTGAATTCATGTTAGATTTCTGATTTTTCGCGTTTTCTTCCAGTTTCAGGATTTTTCGTCGGTCCTAGATTTTCTCGGTTCCTCCTTTTTCCCCTGTTTCCTCGAAGTTCATGCAGTGATTATCATTTTTGCAGAAATCCACTCTGGCTGGATTTTTCCAGATTTTCTGGGAAACTTGGTGAAACTCAAAAATTGGATAAAATGGATGATTCTAATGATAAATTATTATGGTTCCATGTTCTAAATTGATGGATTGCACTGTTATTTGCATCTTTTCTGCATTGTTGATGATCTATGGTCAATTTTATGCTTTCTCCGTGAAAATCTGCCTGGCCCGGATTTCCCCGAAATTCCTTTCTGGCTTGGATTTCGCGGTTGGTTTGAAATCTCAAACTGTGAAGGTTGCAACTTAGCAACGTTTCTGAGTTGATTTTAATCTGTATTTAAATTTGTTTGGATGATGGATATATTATTGATGTTAGGGTAATTATTCATACTATATTGGATGTTATTAATGGTGTTTTTGTTGAGTGCAGGCTAAGTCTAGCTTGGTAGCAGCTGAAGGAGGGGTGGCGAAATGTATACTTCCTAGTTGCTAAGCCTAGTTTGATGATGTGGCTACTTGCATTGCCATTATATATTGTATCAGTCCCTTAAGTTTGATTGGGAGGGGGTCATTGGGAACTTAGGAGATGAAGTTGAATCTATGAAGGAAATTCAAATATTGGTTACTTCCCCTTGGCCGACTTGGTGAGGTGCGCTCAGGATAAAGGAAGCAGTTAATTTTGGGCTGCATTGAAACTTGTGCCTTGGTTTGAATTATATTGAGGATCCCTTGGCCGACTTGGATTGAGTTCATGTATTTAATGCCTATTTTATCTAATTTCGAATTCTCCTTGGGCCGACTTGTTTTGGCTATTTTATTATTGTATAACCCAGCTAGGCCGACATGCTTTGGGGGTTCCTATAAATTGGGCACTTTTCCTCATTTGTAACATATAGACGCATAGATAGAGATAGTTCTTAGAGTTAATTAAGCAGTAGATCAGAGGTAGAAGTTAGTCAATTTATGAGCAAGTGTTGTAACAAAACATTGGAATTGTTGCTGAAATTTGGTGATTCAATACAATTGAAGACATTATGATTTTTTTGTGATCTCTTTTGTGTTGATTTATCTTGCATGGTTCTTATGATTCTATCCTTCAAATTGCTCAAGGTTATTAGATATATGTTATATTTAGATTTAGATTTGATTTAATGGTGTTTATGATTTGATGCTTGAAGTGTTGCAGCAATCCCTGGTTCATACTTTTTGCAGCTAGCTGATTGTTAGTTGCTTTGCAAAGTTAGCCTGGACCTTATATTCATTGTGCTTAGTTCAATTGTGGAGATTTATTCATTTCAATTGCAATTGGGTTGTCTTGGATGAATGTTCATGATCTAAAAATCTTTAACATCTTAGAAGATTGCACTATTTATGTGAGATTGCAAATTTATCTTGGTCAAACAGGAATTAGTTTATGAGGGATTGGTCCATTTCAATTATTTCATCATTGGAATTGTTAATCTTAAGAGTAGTTTTAATCTTAGATATCTCTTTGAAACCCTAATATTTTGTTATTTATTTATCATTTGAGTTAGATTTAGGATTGAAGTATCATCATAGTGCCAGATCTAATAAGTTAGAGATTCAATATTTGCTTGTAGTAAGGTCCCTTTGTGATTACCATCATTTTCACATTTATTACTGAGTTGTTTATGCATTGTCAAGACCTGACATTAGAGACCTTAGGGTTATCTCTTGAGGCTTGCTGATAGAGATTTACCTTTTAAGAGAGATAGGATTTCATATTCTGTTTGAGTTGTTGCTGTGCATAAAACATCATCAACACTCACCTATCCCCCTTATGGTCTTGTAAGGTACATAAGATCATGGCTTAAGTTTTTCTGCACCACTCCCTTTGAGGGAAGGTTGTCTACAGGTCCATAAATTTAGAAAATCCATGTATCCTACCTGAAAATTTATTTCGAAATGGTGACAATAAACTTCATATTTTGTTGATTTTGGGCCTACTATAGGTTCTCCTTGAGTGCATTTGAAATATCTATATTTTACTATACTAAATCTATAAGTCTATAAACTATGTTATGTGAAAGAATCAAATCCATGAATGGTAATTCATTAACCAAATAGCTTCATTAAATAATTTATACCTATAGATATATGATGAGTGGATTTGTAGAAATATTACCTAAGGTGTAGTCACTTAATCCATGTTGTTTGTTGTCTTATAATATAACTCCTAAAATACCCTTCAATCCATTTGTTTAAAATCTCAATTTTCCATTTATTGGAGGGTGATAACCAAGGTTTGGAGTCAAATTTTTAGATTCCAATCATACAAGTTATTTATAAAATAAACTAATAAACCTACTATTCTTATCACTCACAATATTTCTTGGCAACCCATGTATTCTAAACACCTTTCTAAAAAATAAATCAACCATTTGTAGAGCCTTATATTTTTAAGATATAGCATGAAAATGAACATACTTAGTGATTCTATAAACTACCAAAAAATATAATCCTTACCTTGTACTCTTAGAATACCCATGATAAAATCTATAGAGATTCTCTCCAATTTTTTATTTGGAGTGGATAAAGGCTGCAACAATCTAGATAGAAAACATACTCTAATCTATTGACAAGCCAAACACTCTCTAAAATGTCTCAAACCTCACCCTTGAGTCCCTTCCAAGAAAAATACTCTCACCTACTTGTATGTCTTGAAATACCTTGAGTGACTAGCTAGTAGCATGACATGCTCTCATAATTTTTTCCTTCATCTTTGATTCTAAAACAAGATACACTCAATTCTTATAAAGGATGAGCTCATCAACCACCTTGTATCTCTCATCTTGTACCTTTCCTTATCAATTAAAAATGTATTCTTGGAATATTTAGCTATTATAGAAACTCTCCAATGAGAAAATATATTAGTAATGGAACATAAGTAGTGCTTCCTAGACAATGCATCAACCACAACATTATGCTTCCCCCTAAAATACTCAATATAAAAATAATAGGCATGTATCTTACTTATCCAGTTTTGTTGTTTAGCAAGAGAGGTCCCATAATGGGGGCCTATGGTCAATTTCTAGGTGGCGATGTAGGAGATTGAGGCATTACAACCCATTCAGTGGGGCACAGTGGTTGATGTGGCCAATGCAGACACTACCCTTGAGTATGACGCTTGGTGGGCTACCCATAGACCTACACCTTTCATAGACCCAAACCAGCTAGCACTACTGGAGAGGATGGGAAGAGGATCATGGGGGAGGTTGTGAGGATGAGGGAGAGGAGGTTGAGCTAGTGGTGATGAGGACGAAGATAGAGATGATGGTGGGGATGGAGGTAGAGGAAAAGGAGAAAATGGGAGAGGTGACCAAGGTAGGAGGGATGATAGGGGTAGGTGAGGGAGAGGAGGGATACCACCACAAGGAGAAAAAAGGGTAGTGCAAAGGATTCCACCCATCTAAAAGGAGGGAGAGGGAGAGAAACATGTAGCTCAAATGAAGGTGGATGTCGGGTTGATGATAGTGGAGGAGGTTATTAGTGACATTGGCGAGGAGGCAGTTGTGATAGATTTTTTTGTAAAGGAGATGGAGGATGATGATGTGGTAGCAGAGGAGGAGGCAGCTAGGGATGACGTGATTGAGGAGGAGGGCCTACATGATATTCCAATTAGGGAGGTGATTATGGATGTCATTAAGGAGGAGGATAAGGATGTGGGGCAAGGTCCCCAAGAAAAGACATAGGCATTGCAGACCCAGGTCCAAATGCTATAGGCATAGGTAGCACAAATACCAACTCTACAAGGATAGGTGCAGATACTCACAGTTGAGAGGGATCAAGTAGTTATTAGAGAATAGAGGGATGAGTAGAGATCCATTGAGTTCATAGATACAATGTTTGTAGATAATATGTACTGAGCTAGAAAGGAGGCTCAATATTATAGGGATCTCTATTAGCATGCAGTGCTAGAGACTACCGGGGAACCCAACTTTCAGAGCCAGAGTCAGTGCAGGACACATTCAAATAGGGCTCAAAGTAGCAGGGGAGTTTCACATAGGAGATTATGGCCATATAAAATACCCTCAGGATCATAGCACGTGGATGAGAGAGCATCAAATCCCTTTGGTGATAGGGGTAGCATAGACTAGGCCTATTTTTTTTATATGCATTTAGACACATTTTTTATCGAGCATGCAGGCTCCATTTTTGGATTAAATCATGATATTGTACTGTGACACACCATTTTTTGATATATATATGTGAGATATATGATTTTGTAAGTTGTTTGATTCTATATGCATGCTCCTTATGTTTCTTTGTGTGATAGATTTATGTGATGTGATGCTATGATATGGATTTTATGGATGTGTGATGCTTCCTTTATGATACAATGCTATGGATGTATGATGTATGGTTTATGTTAATACATGTTTATGATATATGGATGGATGCCCATGATTCTATTTTATGCTTATGTATGTTATGATGTATGGCTAGATGCAGATGACATGATGTCGTGGATATGCAAGATGATACTATATGTTTATGACATGTTTTTATATGTGATGCTTATATGGATAATGATATGACGTGATGTAATTCCATTTGTATTTTATTTTATAATGCCATATGGATGACCTAATATGTATATGGTGATGATACCTATGATTTCCTAACATGATTGTGGATGCAGAATGATACTGTTGATGTATTTATTTTTGTGTGTCACAACATACTATCAAGATGACTACAAAGGTGAATGGATGGGATGTTATTGCAGAAAGAAGTTAGCAAGGATGGAAAATGAAATGGATGAATGAGTATTAATATCTTGAGATCTTGCTAAAAAATGACCAAGCTTTTGTTTTATTGCATAATTATCATCACATAACATTTATTATTGAAATGGATATAGAGCACCAAGATATGACATAGACCAAGGTGTAATATGTTATCCCTTGCAAAAAAAACATGTGACAGACAAGGAATGTCATAACACAGACTAAGAACCATAGAACCTTGTTAGAATATGTGAGGAAGTGACCAAAAGCATGTTAGTCCTGATGCAAGAAAGCATTAGATAACCTTTAACTTGTATAGGATTTTTTTATTATGCGAAGTGGAACCCAATCACACAAAAGGAACCTATTTTCCCTAGTCATATTTCCAAGAAAAACTATAAATAAAAATCAAAGAGAAAAAGGTCATGATCCATCATTGCTCCTCTCATCACTTGTGGAATTCCTCAAGGTGCATAGTAACATGACCAAAGATAAATAAAAAAAAGATAAGAAAAACTTGACCAATAGAGTCAACAACCATTTAGATCTTTTGTCAAATTGTATGATCAGATTCTAAATAATGATAGTGTTTGATTTTAGGAAAGTAAGCATGTTGTATAAGACTAGGGATACCGAAGATGTATCATCCTGTATAAGAGAATTGATAGGATAACATCTAGTTTCAAGAATGGTACACTTCATATAATATGTTGAGTCTAGTTTCAAGAGTGCAACAACCTGTATAAGATTGGTGATAATATTCTAGATAAAGTCTGGTTTCAGAAATGCAACATGTCGTATAAGACCAAGGATCTTGACGATGCACATTTAGTATAAGACTATTTGATAGTTGATAAGGATTGTTCAATGTTTGATAGGTAGGTTCCCATTTTTTAGGCGATTGATCTATTTGGATTGAAGGCTAGTTGGATAGCTTGATCTGGTGTTTCATGATTTAGTTAAGATTAGTTCTCTTGTTCAAATATTTGTTATTTGTGTCTAATCAACATGCCAAACTTAGCAAGGGATATTTTATTGTGAGGTGATGATTGTGATAGATGGAGACCTTGTTATGAAAAACCTGAAGGGACTGACCTATTTCCTTAGGGGATCATTGATGATGGCCTTTCCTACGTAAAGCACAAAGATAATGTAGTTCGACTAACTCTGACCATGGATAGTTTAATTATGGAAGGATGGATATGGATGGATTGACAACTTGCTATCACAAAACCTAAGGGACTAACCTAATTCCTCAGGGGGTAATCGATGATGGCCTTACCTATGTGAAGTCACAAAGGCAACATAGTTTGACCACTTGGAATCACTCTATTTTTGGAAATTTTGATGTTTTTTGATATTTTGGGATTTTCTAATGTTTTATTTTTTTTATTTTTGAATTTTTTCTAATATTTTTGGATTTTCTAATGTTTTGATTGTTGAATCATGTCTAGAATCCCTTGTGAGACGTAAGTAAAGGAATTATCCCCAGTTATGTATAGGGACAACTTATTATGGATGGGATTAGATGGGTGGATGTTATTATGGATGGATATGGAAGGTGGAGGATGCTAAGCATCAAAAAATCCTAGACCATAAGAAGGATGAAAAATTTATTATGAATAGATGGGAAAGGAAGGATATTTCTATGGAGTGGAATATGTGTGAGGGATCATTAATGGAAGGGAAAAATCAGGTAGAATGATAGTAGACGATGGAGCAAAGATCGACTACACATGGCACATGTTTGCCAAGTTTTCACCATGGTACTTATCCAAAGTGCCACTAAAGGGTTTTCACTATTGGATAGATTATTTCTCTTTACTATTTTTTTATTTTCTTTGGTGTTATTGAGACACCTGTTTTCCAAGTTTTCATCAGGGTGACGATTTTTTTTATTTTTTCTTGATTTTTGATGGAATTCTCTGAAAGCTAGGTATAGTACTTATGAAGGTTCATGCTATTGATGGGTTTTGGTAGTGGTTTGAACCTTTAGGAGTAGCAAGTTGATAAGAATTAGACCTGTATGTTGCAATTATGATGTAAGGGCCCAACCAATTAGGCTCAAACTTTTTGGGTTTCTCTCGATCCATTTGATTATTCAAATTCTCTTTTAGGACCAAGTCATAAATATCAAAATGTTGAACTAATAATATTTTGTTGTATCTAAAATAGAGATGATTTTGATATGCCTGTAAATGGACCAATGCATTATGTCTCTTCTCATCCAATAACTCTAGCTCATGCAAATGATATACATGATATTTTTCCTCATCAATAAAATGTTGCATAGATACTCTCAGGGATGGTAACTCAACCTCAATGGGAATAATGGCTTTAGATCTAAAGATGAGGGAATATGGAGTGGCTCCTATAGGAGTGAGAATGATAGTGCGATAGGCCCATAATGTTGGGGTAAGTTGGATATGCCAATCACAACCATCATCATCAATAGTCTTCTTTAGGATTTTCTAGATAGTTTTATTAGATGCCTCAACTTGACCATTACCTTGGAGATAGTATGGAGTAGCGAAGTGATGTTGGATATGGAATCTCCCACATAGTTCACGAACATCCTAATTTATGAAAGGATGACCATTATCTATAATGATGGATTGGAGAACACCATACCAACATATGATATAATTAAGAATGAACTTGGATATTTGTTTACCTGTGATGTAGGTCATTGGAATGGCTTTAATCCATTTCGTGAAGTATTCAGTTGCAATGCGGATGAAATTATGACCATTGGAAAAGGTAGAGTGGATATTTCCTACAAGATTGAGTTCCCATTGAGAGAATGGCCATGATGATGTAATTGGATGAAGCTCCTGGGTAGATGCATGCACAAGATCTCCATGTATTTGATATTGTCGAGGTTTCTTAACAAAGTGATAGGCATCACATTCCATAGTAGGCCAATAGTATCTTATTCACATGATATTTTTGGCTAGGGTAGGACCAGTAGAGTGAGCACCACATATACCATCATGTACTTTATGTAAATTAATTTGTGCTTCCTCTAAATCAAGATATCTAAGGAGGATGCTATCGTGTACTTTGTGTAAAGTCATTTGTGTAAGGTCTTGCATTGGTTAGAGGACAAGTCAAGAGGGATAATTTGGTCATGTAGGTAATTGTAAAAGTATTTGTACCAGAGGGATCAAGACCAAAAAATTCACACACGAGCTCAAATTCAGGGACATCAAACGTGGGGATCAATAGTTGCTCCACCAAGAACTCATACTATGACATATTGTTAGGTATATCCAAGAGAAATCCAATGGTGGCCATTGTGTTAGCTGCTTTGTTTTGAATTCTTGGAATCTGCTCAAAGATAATGACATTGAAATACTGCTTGAAACTATCGACCATTCTCTTATAGGGTGTGAGATTTTCATCCTTTATTTCATAATCATCATTAACTTGACGGATAACCAATAGGGAATCACCATAGACTTGAAGATTCTTGATTTTCCATTTGATAGCCATTGAGAGTCCTATTAGTAATGCTCCATATTCAACCATAGTATTAGTGCAAGGAAACACTATTCTTTATGAGTTAGGTATTGAGTCCCCTTGTGGTGTGAGAAAGAGGATACCTGCTTCTAAACCATGATTTGTATAAGATCTGTCAAAGTACAATTTCCATGTGGTAGAGGTTTCTATTGTGAAAATGGATTCACCAAGAAAATAAGATATTAACAGATAATCTACTATTGTTGGAGCGTCTGCAATTTGATCAAATATCACTTATTCTTTCATTACTTTATGATCAACATATTCTATATCAAATTCACTCAAGATCATTACCCACTTTGCTAATCATCCTATTAGAGTTGCTTTGTTGAGTAAATATTTTAAGGGATCTATCTTCATAACCAATTTTGTTCGATGATTTATCATACGGTGTTAAATTTCTTGAGTGGAAAATACAATTGTTTGACATGCTCGTTCAATAGGATTGTAATTAATCTCATACCCTACAAGTGTGCAACTGATATAGTAGATAGCCTGTTCTTTTCCATCATTATTTTTTTGTGCTAATAAGGCTCCTAATGTTGATGAGGTTGTTGATATGTATAGTAGTAGGTGTCCACCATTGATAGGAGGCATAAGAACTAGAGGAGATAACAAATAGTACTTGATTTTTTTGAATGCTTCTTGACAACAATCAGTCCAAATGAATGGGATTCCCTTACAAACCAAGTGTTGAAATGGTTGACATTTATCTGCTAACTGATGTATGAACCTTCGAATAGATTGCATCCATTCTTGTAGATTACATAATTGGCTTATGTTTGTTGATGGAGGAATATCCATGATGGATTCTACTTTTGCAGGATCAACTTCAATACCTCTATGAGA
Source organism: Sequoia sempervirens (assembly GCA_007258455.2). NCBI lineage: Eukaryota > Viridiplantae > Streptophyta > Pinopsida > Cupressales > Cupressaceae > Sequoia > Sequoia sempervirens. The sequence goes on from VDFB02009822.1 coordinate 32,540, forward strand.
GATAATGTATCCTAATAGTTTTCCAGATTGCACCCCAAAGACACAATTTTTTGGATTCATTCCTACCTTGTACTCTTCTAATCATTTGAAAATATTGTCCAATACTGCTAAGCAATTGTCCCTTTACAATGATTTTGCTAACAAGTCATCAACATAGTCCTCCATGAACATATGCATGTAGTCATGAAAAAATATGGTCATAGCTCTTTGATATGTTGTTCCAACATTCTTAAGAAAAAATGGCATGATGTTCCAACAATAGGTACCCCAAGCACAAGTGAAAGTTTTTTTATGTCGATCCCCAGGGGAAATTCTAATTTTATTGTATCCTAAAAAACCATCCATGAGTGATAGCATTTCATATCCTACTATCAAGTCTACTATCATGTCAATGTTGGGAAATGGGAAATCATCTTTAGGACAAGCTTTATTTAAGTCTCTGAAGTCTATGAAAAATTTGATTCCACCAGTTGGTTTTGTTATGGGCACAAGATTTGATATCCACTTTGTGTAATATATTAGATGAATGAACCCAATGCCAAGCAACTTCTTCAATTTGATTTCACTAAAAGTGCAATTTGGGGGTGCATCTTTCTCAACTTTTGCATTTAGGAACAATGGAAAATGATGTAAGACTAATTTAGGATCCAACCTAGGAATATTAGTGTATGACTATGCAAAATTGATTTCTCTTTCTTAAAAGCAACTAACGAATTTTGAATTCTCTGTGATTGTCAATGATGTTGTAAAGTGAATGATCCTAGGACTATCATTAGTACCCAAATTGACCTCTTTTGTTTTTTCTACAAGAAATAACGATCTCTATTGGTTTATGGGGAGCATGTCCAACCTTCCATCCTTGGGTGTCTCGATGAGGTTTTCACCCTTGGATACATCCTTTATTTTTACTTTTTCTTGGTCTAAAGGCATCTTTTGATTTTCACCTAGAGACCTATTCTTTTTATTTTTCACTTTCGCAACTAGAGGGTGGAGTGGAATCCCCAAAGTATTCTACATTGTAAAGCTCTATGATAAATCCAACCTTATGATCTCCACTTGGTATTCCTTCTCAAAGTCCCATGAAATTAGCTATTTCTTTGTCATTCTTGAATATGTCCAAGCTCAGAGGTCCTTGTTGATCCCAATCTATTAGTTGCAGGTAAACAAGGGGTAACTCACCATCAATATTGTTATATATTAGGGAATATGATGTAGATAAGGGGTGGAAGACTTCAAAACAACCTCAATCAACCAAACATCCAATGGTGGGTTTTTTCCTCACAAGAATTCAATCCTCCTAGTAGCCTTTCAAACATGGTTTTTGAATCATAACTTTCAGGGAAGACATGGAATCCCAAATGTAAACATAGTTCTAGATACACATTTAGACTTTATTCAACATATCTTAAAATTAGGGCAAGGTACTTTGTACAAAATGCATCAAAATTTGACTATCTTCTTTTGTAACTAGGCCTAATTGCTTAAATAGGCTTGGTAGCAATAGGGTTTTTGAACTCCAGGCTCTATATCTCATCTTTAATGCTTCAAACATGTCATACAGGGTCTAATCAATCTTATTCCATCAAGTATATCAATCTTCCAAGGCTTTTCAACAAAGATCCTAAGCCACTAGGGTTCCTAGGCCTAATACATGAATATATTAGGCTAGGGAAGCAATCTCACACATGCCAAACACCATCCTCTACATCTGCAAGTTTTTGAAATAAAATAAAACACCTACTTCTTCCATTCCACCAAGTTTCAAGATTTTTCACTAGGTGGAATGGAATTTAATACATCCTATCTATTCATTGGCTACCCTAACTAGAGTTTCAACCAACCTGAAGTAAAATGGACACAACTTGCTTGAAACTTGATGAAACTACATGAAACCAATGCCATCGGAAACTAGATTCAAAAATTTACCAAAAAAAATTGATTTGGATTCCATAAGAGATCGCACAGATCTGTACTACATCAAAGAACAACAAAGTAATGCCCAAATTTGTAAAAAACATAGATATTATTATTGCTTCACTTCAAAATTTCAACATCCAACCTTGCTCTCAACCACACAAGGTATTTTTAAAAAAAAATCAACAATTTCCCAACTGTTCCCAACTATTTTTCAAATTACAACTAATTAAACACCATTCTAATCACTTTTTGCGAAAAGATGCAAAAGTTTCTTTTGCAACATTTGTGCAACTTTGACAATTTCTTGTAACTAGACCCTAACTCACCTCTAATGACCCAAAACTGACTGAAAAAAACATGAAATTGTCCTTGAATACCTTATTACATGAAATTGACTCAAGCACAACAAAATTTCAACTTTTGACCCCTCTTGGAGGCATAAAAACTTGGGTGCCCCTACACCAGAATAAGTGGATATGGAAAAAATAGAGGTATCATCAGGATCCCAAAAGGTTTCGATCCAGGCATGACTGCTCATAGGTTTGGTTTGAGAAGAGGATAAGTCAAGCTCTCAAATTTTTTTGGCTAGATCATAATCACTAAAGGATTTATCAGAACCCCTTTCTCATTCATTGGAGTTTGTTTCAATATGGTAATTCTTGAATGTATTGATTTCATTAGAAGCATTAATGTTTTCACCCAAAGATAACTTAGTATGAGGACTCACTTTTGATGGTGTATACCCTAGCCCTATATTCTTTGGAAACTTAGAAGGAAATAAAGGTTTTGTCATTGCATGTTTACATTCAAACCAAGACCACTGTGTCCATCATAACCTTGTTGCTTCATTATCTTGAAACCTTTTCCATATTGCTCAACTATTATTAGTGAGGAATTGGTTTCTTGTTCATCCTTGTAGATCCATGTAGAGATATCCTCACCTATAGTCTCTTTGCTTAGTTCACCCCACTAAATGAACATAGTAGGAGGATTACGAATGATAACCTTAGGCTCTTTTTGAATAGGACAAGGTTTCCCATAATATTTTAGTGATGCAAGCAACTTTTTGGTGCAAAATAAGCTCTCAATGTTATATTCTCCACATCCTACATCATGGATATGGACCTTAGGCTTGGAAGGCGTAGTGGATAGAATGGAAAATTTTTCTAGTGAAGAGGGATCAATATAATGTGATGAAGTAGAGGAAGAAGCTTTCTGATTGATAGGCACTTGATGTTCAGTGATCCCTTTCAAACTACTATAATATTGGAAGGGGTTAGGATAGCATGATATAGTAATTTCAAGGTTGTTATATGGAAACTTAAGGAATTGATGGTATGTGGAAGGAATGAACCTCATGGAATAAATCCATGAGTGAACAAGGAGAAGGTTATATGGTAGGTCCAAATCTAAGACTTAGAATATCGTATTCTGAATAGTAGGCCCAACCCTTATGGGAAGTGTGATTATGCCTTTGAAAAACCACTCAACATCGTCATAAGCCTTGATAATGATTTTCTTGGCATCTAAAAAATTCATCACCAATAATTCATCGAAGGAAAATTCACTGCCATGGAAAATTCATCGACAAAAAATTAATCGCCAAGTAAAATTCACTGCCAACAATTCACCAAGTTTTTGAAATATATATTAAAAAATATTGGTGAATTGCTGGCGATGAATTCTATTTGGTGGTGAATTTTCTGTCGGTGAATTGTTGGCGGAAAATTTTCCTTCAGTGAATTGTTGGCGATGAATTTTCCTAAAGCCAATTTTCTTAGACGTATATATAAAAGCTTTAGAGAATCCCAATGTTATGACCAGTTTTAAAGTGCATATATTCAGAGCTGCTCCACCATCTACCAAGACTCATTTGATTTTGTATTCATTAACGTATACGTCAAGGTGTAATGGGTCATTATGATTTAGTCTTTGTGTGGGAAGATATTGCTCGAAAAATGTGACATGATGGGTTGTAGCTAAGTATCCAACCATGGCCTCAAATTGGTTAAAATTTAGGTTAGTGGGAATGGATGTCTCTTGCAAATATTTTTCCAAAATGGATTTATGCTTAGGGGATATGTGAAGCAACTCGAGAATGGATATTTGTGCAAGATTTTTTCCCAGATGGTCTAGAAGGTTATACTAACTTTTTGGTTGTGGATTTGAAGCGACCCCTTGTAAGGTTACTTTAGCTCTTCGGGTGGTGACAACACACTTTGGATTTTTCTTGATGGTAATGGTAGAGACATTGCCATCAAAGGCTGAATGTATTAACGGTATAGTCATATGAGACACTAGTGTAATTAGCATTGTTTTTTGTATTTTTCCCCAAACTGGAGGCTTTTCCTTCTCCATGGTCTTGTAGGGGATTCTTGAAAATGGTATGGTCAGCTTTTGTCTTTCCTTGTGAATTATCCACTACTATATCACCTTGTTCAATAAGGTCTTGGATGAGGTCTTTAAGTTCAGGAAATGTAGATCAGAGTAGAATTCAGGAATGAGCATGAATCAATGATATCAATCACAAAACTATCTAATTCAAGTTAATAAAGATTTTAATCCAATAATGAAGCACATATTACAATAGGAATCTAAATAATAAAGCATTAATATTCAATCTTTATACCATAGTTGATTCATCTCCATTGCTTTTCTCCATTTTTCTTTGTTTGTTCTCAGATTCACATAGTATGCAAGATATTTGATAAGCTTGATGTTGATGCAAGATAGCTAGATCTCAAGATAGAAAAACTTCAAAGATTCTGGTTGGGTTTGAAATGAAAGTGGTTGCTTGCTTTTACAGAAATTCCAATTCAAATGAAGGGTGAGGATTGAGTGATGATGTATGCTGCTCAATGGATGAGGTTAATTTGAGAAGGAAAGAGATAAGGATGGGGAGGATGCACCAAAACTCAAGAAGTTAGTTGAGATTTAGGGCTTGGCTAAGAAGAGGAAAAATGAATAATTAAATAATTAAAAATAATTATTTAATTATAGAAGAAAGGGAGGAAAAAATGAAAATGAATAATTAAATAAATAAGATTTATTTAATTATTGAGGAAAAGAGATAATTAGTGACTTAATTTAAATAAATTGTCATTTATTTAAATTAACTAAAAGAGGAATCAAGATAAAGTGAATTAATTAAATAACTAAGAATTATTTAATTAATAGAAGAATATGACTTTAGGAAATAATTAAATAATTAAAATTATTTAATTACGCAAAAAAGAAGACAAATTAGTGAGAAAATGTTGCTTGCAGTCTTGGGACATTTTTTAGTGTCTACATTTTGCCCCTGTCTGATACAATGAGGTTTTGAGTGTTGTGTCAAAGAATAATCAAGAAAATTTGGCTTAGGACCTACCCTAGTGTGCCTCGATTAAAGCAGGATAGCATGATGCCCCCTCAAGAAATTTGGTAAAAATTCTCAATAATTGAGCCAAATTTACCGATAAGATGGAAGAAAAGGTTAGAAGTGAAGAATATTTAATTGAATTGGAATGGAATTAGATGAAATGGATTAAGATTGATGTGAGATCTTGCTGATAGATTTTGAGCTTTAATTTTAGTGCATGATTATCATCATAGAGATTTTATTATGGCAATGGATAAAGAAAACCAAGGTATGACATAGACCAAGGTGTGATATGCTATCACTTGCAAAATAGACACATAGAAGACAAGGAGTGTCATGACGCAAACTAGTAACTATAGAACCTTGTTGGAATATGTGTGGAAGAAACCACAAATCATGTTAGTCCTAGTGCAAGAAGTGTTAGATGACCTTTCACTCACATAGGATATTTTGATTATGCCAAATGGAACCCCAATCATACACAAGGAACCCTGTTGCCCCAGTCATATTGCCAAGACAAACTACACACATAAATCAAAGAGAAAAAGATCATGATCCATGATCACTCCTCTCATCATTCGTGGACTTCCTTGAGGAAAAATAGTAACATGACTAAAGATAAATCAGATAAAAAGATAAGACAAACTAGACCAAAAGATTCAATAGCCATTTAGATATTCTTTCCAACAAATATTTGTATGATCGAGTTTCTAGATAATGATAGTGTTTGGTTTCAGGAAAAGAAGCATATCACATAAGACGTGGGATCTGGTTCCAATAATGCAACATCTTGTATAAGACAAATGATAGGATTTTGTCTAGTTTCAAGAAATGGTACACCTCGTATAATACATTGAGTCTAGTTTCAAGGGTGCAACAACTTGTATAAGACAAAATGATAGCTAATAAGGATTGTTGATGTTGATAGATAGTCATGATTGGGGAATTGATCAATTGGGATTGAAGTCTAATTAAATAGTTCATCCGTTGTTTCGAGATTTCCTAGGCTCGGTTCTTTGTGGAAGATTTTCTATTTGTGTCTGATCAAAGTGTTGACCTTAGCAAGGGACAATTTATTATGAGATGGATAATGATATACAAGACCTAATGGATAGATTGAAGCCTCGAGGGATCATCTATGATGGACTTTCCTATGTGAAGTCGCAGAGGCAATGTAGTTCAACCACTTGGACTGACAAACATCGTTTTTTGAGAAAAAAAAATGATTTTTCAAGGAATATTTGGATGTTTTTGGAATTTTCGAGGATTGTTGGATGTTTTTGAATTGAATTTTTAAAATGTTTTGATTTTTTGGATTTTTGGAATATTTTTTGAATTTTTGAAATGTTTTGATTTTTTTTATTTTTTGACATATTTTGATTTTTTTTGGATTTTTGGATTGTTTTGATTTTTTTGGATTTTTGGAATATATGAATTTATAGATGTCTAGATAACCCATTGAGGTAAAAGACATATATAAGGATATATTTCCAATCAAGATGTATTGAGTTGTCCCTAGTGTTTAGCAAGGCATGGAACATTATGACTAGATGAATGGACTAGTGTAATAAAAAATGGATAGGTGAATGATGGGGGTAACTTATTATGGAAATGGTAACCCATTTTATTTTCAAGGAATAACTCACAATATGATAAATTTTTTTGTCTAAGCTAAGGGGTTAGACATGTGGCTATGGTAGTAATGAAAGTGTGAATTAAATGGCATGTGGTATGAAGAAATGGATGACTCGAGAGTTTGTCAAAATCATCTTTTGAAGTATATGCCCCTAGGTTTTTATCAAGATCAAGGGATGGATTTTGATAGGATATAGATAAGATATGGATAAAATGGAAATAGGACATGAATAGGATAATCAAGATCAAAGATGGAAATAAGACATGGATAAGATAAGGGATATAGCTTTAAGGGTGTGCATGAGGTGAATTAGATATGTGACATGATACTTATGGAGATCCTTAGTCTTGTCAAGATCAAAGGTGAAAAAAAATGGAAGGATAAATGTAAGGAGGGTAATGTATAGGAGATGAGGGATAAAGGGGGATGTGGTAGGTAGGATAGCATGGATGAAACTTGCCCCTAATTATAGAGTGAAAGAGGATAACTAATTACAAATGACACCTGTTTACCAAGTTTTCATCATGGTACATATCCAAGGTTCCACAAGAAGTTGTTTTCACCATTGGATGGATGATTTATCTTTACTTTTTAATTTTTTCTTTTTTCTTTTTTTTTTTTCTTTTTTCGAATAGGATGGATACAGAAGGATAAAGATATGGATAAGTGGATGCATGATAGGGAGATGGAGGAAGGACTCAAGAATCTAGTTCCATGGATGGTATTCCTTGAAGATATTCTCTATTAGACCATGGAAAATTGGAGTTATGCTCATAGACATTGGTAGAATGATGGTAAGGGGGATGAAATGGATGGGAAGATGGTGGATGGTGTAGACACCGAAATCTGGTTATTAGCCTGCGACTTCTATATTCTTCATAATTCTTATTCTTCATGGTCATGATTAAATAATGTTAAGTATTTAATTATTCATCTGTTATTAATTCATCTATTAATTAAATAATATCAATTATTTAATTAATTCACTTTTCTTCATTTCTATCGATTAATTAAATAAACGCTTTTTATTTAATTATGTTACTAATTAACCTTATTCTTCCGGTTAAATTAAATAAATTCTTATTTAATTTACTTTTTATCATATTTCAACTATAATTAAATAAATTCATTATTTATTTAATTATTCATTTAAAATCCCTTTAGTCACTTAATTAAATAAATCTTATTTATTTAATTATCCTTCGAATATTGAGTCTTGAATTAAATGAATTATTTAATTCATTAATTCTATTTTAACACATTCTTCTATATTTTAGATAATTATGTGAGTTATCTAAATATTCACTTTTACTCAACTCGACATCTATTTTAATCGTTCAGTTAACTATTGATTTAATGTCTGAGTGGCGTCTTCGAGTAATCTCTTCGTCTAATCATGCAATCATCCACTTCTAACTCATTTGCGTGTACATGCGATTAATTAAATATTCTTATTTAATTAATTAAGTGTTGTGCGTGCATTCGAACAGAGAGTTGCTTTAATCAATCTTTATCTTTGTCATGCAAAGATATTTCTTCTATTTTCGAATGCCGAACTAAAGATTAAACCATTTATTTAATCTTTAATTCTATTTCCAATTCGAATCACTCATGTCAATTCTGTCAGTTATCATAATGCATGTCTAATCTGTCAATCTCAACCATCCGTTAATCTTTCAATCTTGACCTGTCGTTCGAATAATCAATTTTCTATAAATTGATATGTCATTCTTCATTCCAATCTCTCTTGAAATCTCTCTCGAAATCTCTCTCGTGAATTTGATAACTTTGGAGAGCACTTTTGTCTTGAATCTTCGATATTTTGCTAATCACTACCTTAGGCTATACTTGCACGAATTACTTGAAAATCTGAGGGCAATTATACCATACAAACAAAATGGAGAAAGGCAATCGAGATAATTCATGGAAATACGTTTGAAGATTGGTGAGATCATTCTAGTTTTAATTACGTTTTTACTTTCCCATGTTCTTTGTTGCTTAACGTATGAATTTGCATGTTAGATTTAGTATTGTATGCATGTGTGCTTTTAAACCTACTAATATTCTTGTTGTCTATTGTGCAAAAGGCTTGTTTCATTTTCAGACGTTACATTTTGGTGAACTCGACGTGAAGACACCATCTTCACGAATCCGTAGATCTTTTAATTTTCGATTTTGTAGATTTTTCGTACAGAACGACGCATGTGAAGTTTCTGCACCGCAATTGATTTTCTGAACCGCATGTGAAGTTTCTGCACCGCAATTGATTTTTCAGAACCGCACGTGAAGTTTTTGAACCGCGATTGAGTTTATGAACTGCATCTGGCAGAGAAACGACGCATCTGGAAATTCTTGAATCGCAAGTGATATCCCGAGCCGCAACTGAAAAAGAAACGACGCATCTGACTGGTAACAAAACGACGCAATTGACTAGGAAATTTTATTTCTGCTTTCGACAATCTGGAATTTTCAATGGATTTTCGTGTTATTGATATTTGATTTTCAGCGTGTGGCCTTTTGGAGTTAACAAGCTTTTGCGGGACGATTGGCGAAGACAAAATTGAAAATTACTAATGATATCTTCTGCAGGACGCTTGTCGAAGACCCTAGTTAAATTTTGAAACAGATTGTTTGGTAGCGTAGCAAATCTTTTATTTGGTTAAAATTAACAAGTGTCTACTGTGTTTGGTGTGAAAGCACAAGTCTGGTTACCCTTATGATTTGGTATATCAAAGTATCCTCTCCCCTTGCGCATCCATGCGATCCTGGGTGTAAGAGAAACGGTTACCAACTCTAGAACTTGGGCCTGTTCTGGTGGGAAAAAGTACTCACCCCAGAACGACTCAGACCGGTAGCACCCTGAACCCGAGGGACTTCCAGCCGGTATACAAAAGTGGGTTCTTGGGGAAACCCCAAGAATCACGAGTGTGGTTCCGACAAGATGGATCCGAAAGGGGACTCGCGCCGTATGGATCACACCCCACGAACAGAATGCCCAAATTAAATACCCTTTGTTGTAGAGACCAACCTATTTGTGGCCGTTGCTTGGTATTAGTGCAGGGTACAGTATCATGCCCGAAGATTACTCACTACTGATCCCCTTGAGTAGAGATAGCGGTTCTTGGGATGTCATTACCCAATGAATTCAGAATTGGTGTGCTCGAAAGACGTTAATGAGCCGTGGAGGGGAGCCAATGCCACCAAATTCCTAAGCTATCCGCTCTCGAGAAGGAAAGGTGTTCATCACCAATCCGGGGTATAACTGGTGGGCTATACCAAGTATACAAACCCTAGGCCTTTGGCCTATTAGGATGTGCTTGTCTGTTATCACTTTAAACGTTCTTTGAGTCCAAAATCGAAACTGAAAACACTTTGTCTTACGATTGTCTTTGATTGTTAGAATTTGATCATAGAAAACTGGGTCAGTTTAAATTTCATGTCACTGAAAATTCACAGAGAGTCGCAATTGTTCACCAGAAACACGCATCTGATTTTTAGAGTCGCATCTGTTAATTTTGAGTCGCATCTGTAAGTTTTGCGTCGCATCTGTAATTTTTGAGTCGCATCTGTCAGTTTGGCTCACATCTGATTTATATAGGTCGCATCTGGTTGTTTTGAGCCGCATCTGTAATATCTGAATCACATCTGTCAGTGTGAGTCGCTTCTGTTTTGGAAACACCGCATGCGTTATATTCTGAGTCGCATCTGTCAGCTTGAGTCACATCTGTCATTTTGAACCGCAACTGTTAAATTTGAAACGCATCTGTCTGATTACCAAAAAACCTAAATTCACTGTCACTGTCCAGTTAGTAGGGTTATACCAGTTTCAGTGGTCATCATACAAACAGTCTTCGAAAACAAAAACCTGAAATGATTTGCTCAATTTTGCATCCTTTAGGTTCATTTAGTTGTTACCATAGTTGTCTTCAGTTAGAGTTAGCTTCATCATAGGGTACATATCACCTTGCATTAGACTTTTAGAGAGGTCACTTTTACAAACTTTAGGAGTAGTCTACCATCTATACTCTAGAAAGGTCATAGTGTCAACGAAATCTGTCATTGAACCTAGTCTTATCATCATATACTTTGTCCTACAGAGAGTCGTCCTAGCTCATCAGTCTAGTTAGGAAACTCAACTTGTCTTTGATCTTCGTCCTACATTGGTTCCTTGACTTAACTAAATTGACACTTTGGTTTGACTTTAGGTAGTTGGTCCTTCCACCTTGAGTTTATAGAATTGATCATTTTAGGGTCTCACTTAGGCTTTTTGCACCTTTAGAGTCTATACTAGTATCATCATAGGACATCCCTTATTTTGAATAAGAAAACCCCAAAAACATAGAATAGAGTCATATAGTTTCTAGATATAGTTTTGCATTTCCCGCATATTGAGCTTGTCTTACATGGTTGAAACTAGGTCTAAGAGAAGAGAGAGAGAAAACATGTCGAACCCAAGTGAGTTTATCAACCCATTTTCTTCAAGACCTCATAAGACTTTATTAGACAAATTTACCACTAGAAACACACAAGGACATGTTACAACATAAGACATAGAGGCTGCCGCACAAGACCCTGAGTTTGCCTCTTTTGTAGATGAGTACCTAGCATACGATCGTCAACGGTTCTTAGGAAAATTGCTAGCTGAAGGTGCTACCTTACCTCTAGGATTTGACATTAGTACCTTACAAACTCAACCTACACAAGGGACAAATACCACGACTGCTAGTACTACTATACCTCAAGTCAGCGCGACTATGCCATCTAGCACGTCTACACAGAGTACAACAGTCCATACGTCCCCATTTGGTACACCTACAATGACATCGGGATTTAGTTTCACTACAGGGGCTTCATCATCTATTCCCTTCGGTCCTATTAGCGGGAGTAAAAGACCTAAAACATCAGCCCATACATCTTATGTCGGTGTCACCAGTGCACAATCAACAACCACACCTACTGCTAGCATTATAGGTACCTTGCCACAGTCGATGGCCATACCTAGTGTTCAGGTCACTAGTACTATACCAAGGATTACACAAACAGGGGGCATTCCCTCCTTCCAATATGGCAATCAAAATCCACCTTTCCAGACTAGCAGTCAAAACCAATTTACATCGGTTCCGAATCAGAACCCCTTTTCACAGATTGGTAGTCAGAATCCGTCTACCCAGATTCCAAGCCAGAACTATTTCACATCGGTTCTGAATCAGAATCCCTTTGTACAGAGTGGTACTCAGAATCCATTTACACAGAATCTAGGACAACATCAATCTATGTTGATTCCAAACCAGAATACGTTTACCAACATTCCGAATCCAAATCCACCTCAGATGCCTACGTTCAATCGAAACCCATCACGAGACTTTGGATTTCAGAATACATACATGGATCCGCATAATCCTTCTAGCACATCTTTGACTCAAGTTGACGTCCTACAAACACAAATGCAGGCATTACAAACGCAAATGGATAACATGTCAATGTCAACTAAGAAATCATTCTCACCAAAGGACATATGCCCATTCCCTTTTGATAGATCATTGTACATGACACCTTTCCCTCACGGATATGTCATACCAAATCTTCCTAAGTACAATGGCAAACGCAATCCAGTAGAACATATCAGGGAATTTTCTACCATATGCATTGATGTTGCTTACGACCCCACGTACCTTATGAGGCTATTTCCACGAAGTCTTGTAGGGGTTGCACTAGAATGGTTTTCGGGTCTAGATTCTGGCATTAGATCATGGGGAGAGCTAGTCGAGAAATTTGTGGAGCAATTCTCCTTCCACATTGACCATGAGATAAATATAGCAACTTTGTGCCACACCACACAAGACGAAGGTGAAACATTCATTGCTTTCTTCCAGAGATGGAGAACTATTGCTAGTAGATGTCCTGTCGAGATACCTGAAAAACAAAAGGTTACAATGTTTCAAGAAAACCTTCATCCAAAACTCAGGAGTAACTTAAGGGTACATTGCTGCATATCTTTTTCGGAACTAGTGGAAAAGGGGGTGATAATAGAGAAGGATCTCATTGAAAAGGGTGAACTCAAGATGACAACACCCAATCGAAACACGGTTACAAAAACCCCCCACCGACAGAAACAGATTCGGTCAACAAAAATGTCACCAATGATGGGGTGGTTGATGCTAAAACATTACAAGCAAGACCCCTCCTCACATTACAAGGACCTCATACTTTTGCTAACACGCTTAATGCTGTCAATCAACCTCCCAACATGGTCCAAAACACTCAACGTCCACCACCAAGGAGATTCCAGAAACGTGAGTTCACTCCCTTAGGGGAACCCATTGAGTCGGTGTTCAAACAGCTGTTACAACACAACCTCATACAACTGCAGGAACCAAGACAATACGATCCAGGACAGTTTAAACCAACTTGGTGGGATGACAACGCTTTTTGTGATTATCATAGGACTAAGGGACATAACCTACAAAACTGTCGACAACTGAAGAACATCATACAGGACCTTGTTGACAAGAGAATCATTGAAGTTAGTGGACAAAAACAAAAGACATCGAACACTGATCATCAAGTCTTTTCAGACCCACTACATGACCATGGGAAAGGAACTGTCCCCAGTTCAAGTACTAAGACCAATATGTCAGCCAATTATGCGAATATAAAACATGACTATGATAGTGGCAAAATCATTCATTGCCTTCGCGCCGCCAAGGACAACATCAATACCATCACTATCAAAGCTAATCCGGAATGTGCGGTCAATACTCGTCGTACTAAGTTTGTTATCCAAGGCCCTCCATCACAGCAAGCATCACAACCTTCCAAGTTACACTATAACCTACTTGACCAGTTGGGGAAGACCCCAGCCCAAATTTCAATCTTGGAATTGTTGCGTATCTCCCCCGAGCATCGGTCTATCCTCGATAAGGCTTTACAGAATACCACGGTCCCTAATGACCTTGATGTCAATCGTTTCCAGGAGATGGTGGGCTACTTGACCAATAATCATCATGCCACATTTTCTGAACAAGACTATGCCACAGATAAGATGAACCACAATGACCCTTTACATCTAGAAGTCCTTGTTGATGACACCAAAGTTAGACGAGTTTTGGTAGACGGAGGAGCAGGGTTAAATCTATGCACTTTAAAACTAATTAAGGCATTAGGTATTTCAGAAGCATGCGTAGACACCACCAAGAGTATTGTCATTAAGGCTTATGATGATGAAGAAAGAAAATCAAAGGGGGTGGTAACACTTCCTATCAGAATTGGTCCTGCGGTAATGGAGACAAAGTTCCAGGTCTTGGATCTCACCCTCCCTTATAACCTTTTGCTAGGTAGACCATGGATTCATGCCATGAAGGCAGTCCCTTCCACATATCATCAGTGCCTTAAATTCCCTTACAATGGCACCGAAATAACTATCGATGGTGATCCTGATCCTTTTCAGTATTGCACTAACCTAAAGGACATCCCTCAATGTCAAGTGCCAGTCAACCAAGAGGCCTCATCGTCTAATCCATCTTCTTATGTTGACCCGTCCACGCTCACTCGAACATCTATTGCACCTTCACTTCCCACTACTCCTAGGGTTGAGATCCAAGACAAGGGTTGTGGAGAGTATTATATGAAGACTTCCTATTGTGTTAGCCACTTGGTCCCTCCTAAGTCATATGGTTTGCCTACAACAGGTAGGGGACAGTCTATAATCACTATACATGTTCCCCCCACAACAACTTTCACTAAATGGGGTGAATTAAGCAAAGAGGCTTAGATACAGAAGATGTTACTTCCTGGCTGTATAAGGAAGATAATCAAGAACCCCTTTTACTTGCTCATATTCCTACAAGACTATACGGAAAGGGTTTCAAAATCATGCAAAACAAAGGATATGATGGACACAGTGGTTTAGGCTTAAACCAAGATGGCATAATTGAACCAATATTTGTTTCTTAGTGGCCAAAAGGAGTAGGGCTAGGGTTTCAACCGATTCAGATTGGCGTTCCTAGTACTCCATTACCCTTACTTGAGGAAGTACTTGCTTTAGAAGACATTAAGACATCTCACGAACCAATAGACCAAAATCATTCTAACTCGCCTGACTCTAATGATTATGAGTGGGATTCCTTATCCTCTACTTCTTCCATGGACCTTGACAAGTTATTTGGAGAACTTGATTTGCTGTTAAGTTCCTCACCAAATCCTTTAAATTCCTGTCCACCAAAGAAAATGACAAAAGAGGAGTGGTTTAAACACTACTATTGGGAATCACTTGATCCTACCTCTTGGCAACCTGAACCACCTCTTTCTGATTGTCAAACCTTGGCATTAGGCCCACCTATTTATCCACCTAGACCCAAACCCAAGAGCAAAAAGGACTTGGTACAAGACTTTTGTGACCACATGAATAATTCAATTTTTACCTTGACTCCATTAGACTTTGATAACTCCGACGATGACATGCATTTAGTTTATCCCCAACTCATAGATTGGGATCAACAAGATACACCCATTTTAGATACTTTTGAGAGTGACGAAGCGATTGCTGAGTTCCTGGGATTACGTGAAGGCATACCTAATGGGGATCATAAAGCTGGTTTTACCATTGACTTGGACAATAAAGCATATTTTGGGGAATCTGTTCAACCCTCCAGTCGCAAAAATGAGAAAAAGAATAAACAAGATAAAAAGGACGAGTCTCTAGGTGAAAACCGCAAGGCACCTCTAGACCATGAAAAAGTAAAAAGAAAGGACGCATCCGAAGGTGAAAACCTCTCTGAGGCGCCTAAGGATGGAGGTTTGAACATTCTCCCCATTGCACAGGAAAAGTCACCCATGCTCGTGGAAGAATCGGTAGAAGTCAACATAGGCACAAAAGAGAATCCTCGATTGATTTATTTGGCAGTGTCACTGACAACACAAGAGAAATCAGAGTTCCACAACTTCTTTGAACAAAGACAGATTAATTTTGCTTGGTCATATGCCGACATGCCTGGGTTGGATCCTGAACTTGTTCTACATCACTTGCCTTTACAACCAGATGCTAAACCAGTAAAGCAGAAGTTGAGAAAAATGCATCCACAAATTGCTTTATTAGTCAAGGCGGAACTCAAGAAACTCTTAGACGTTGGTTTCATCGGACCTATTGACTATGCAGATTGGATTTCCAATCTTGTACCAGTTACCAAACCAGCTGGGGGCATTCGCATCTGCACTGATTTTAGAGATATCAACAAATCTTGTCCTAAGGATGACTTCCCTTTACCTAATATAGACATGATAGTTGACATGATAGCAAGATATGAGATGTTGTCCCTTATGGATGGTTTTTCGGGATATAACCAGATCGAGGAATAGCCGAGATCAGCCTAAGACCTTCACTTGTCCTTGGGAACATATTGCTGGAATGTTATGCCCTTCGGACTCAAGAATGCAGGAGCAACCTATCAGCGTGCCATGACTACTATCTTTCATGATCTAGTACACACTTGTATGGAGGATTATGTCGATGACCTTATTGTAAAATCCAAGACAAGGGCACAACATTTACAGGTTTTAGACAAGGTATTTCAGAGGCTAGAGACGTATAATGTGAGACTCAATCCAAAGAAGTGTGTGTTTGGAGTCAAGTCAGGAAAGCTGTTAGGTTATATCATTTCTAGATGAGGCATTGAAGTAGATCCAGCTAAGGTAAAAGCAATTATGGACATGCCACCACCCAACAATCTCAGTCAACTAAGGACATTACAGGGAAGGTTGCAATCTATCAGAAGATTTATAGTGCAGCTAGCAGACAAGACACATCCTTTTCAACATATACTTAAGAAAGGAGTACCCTTTGCATGGACACCTAGGTGTGAAGAGGCTTTTCAACTGATTAAAGAATATTTACTTACACCACCTGTTTTAATGCCACCTGTTGAAGGAAGACCATTGATTCTTTATATCACAGCAACCCATTCATCACTCGGAGCATTGCTTGCACAGAATGACGATGAAGGTCATGAAAGGGCAGTCTATTATATCAGTCGGACTTTGGTTGGTTATGAGCTCAACTATAGTAACATTGAACGTGCTTGTCTTGCAGTAGTATTTGCTACCCAAAAACTACGACACTACATGCTAAATCATCAAACAATGTTGATTGCTAAAATAGATCCTCTGAAATATCTTCTTAGTAAGGCAGCATTAACAGGACGATTGGCCAAATGGGTCATGATACTTAGTGAGTATGATATACAGTATGTAGAGAGAAAGGCTATTAAAGGACAGGTCATTGCTGATCAGTTAGCTAATGCACCAATACAGGCAGATCACCCATTAGTGGCGGACTTTACTGATGAGTTCATATTCACATTTGACACAAACATAACATGGAAACTTTACTTTGATGGCTCACATACAAATCATGGTTCAGGGGCTGGGATATTGTTTATCACACCACAAGGTGATTCCATCCCTAAGTCATTAAGGATTGCATTCCCATGCACTAACAACATGGCAGAGTATGAAGCTCTAGTGACAGGGTTACGCATGGCGGTCAAGTGGAAAATTAAGGTTTTAGAGGTTTACGGTGATTCTCAACTAGTAATCAGGCAGGTAAATGATGATTATGAGACTAAGGATGAGAAGCTT